>MINK01025871.1:12543-23553 GCA_001735545.1 Phormia regina
GTATTTAATGATTTTGTAACTTTTTCAGAAAATATACTTTCCTAACCTAAAGTCCCTTAACATCCTTTCAAAAAAACTCTGACTTTAATTTAAAATAATATTTACTTGTAAATAAAACTGTACATATGGAAAAAAATATGTTTTAATTTTGTTAATTTATATAGAAAAATGTTTAAGAGAAAAAATACAAAATCCTTAGATTTGCTTAATTGTCTTTGTATATAAAATATATTATATTTTATTTTTATTTTAATGCTATATAAAAAATGCTCTTCAAAAAAATATCCACCATTTAACGCGTAAATACTTAAAAACAACTACAAGCTAGAGCAACAACAAAAAAAATTGCAATTTTACTAAAAACCATTACAGGACACGTTCATACTTAGCAGGAACCTCTAAATATTATTACTTGGATTTTTTTTTTTATTTATTTTTTCTCGCATTTATTTGTTGGTTTTTTTGTAGTTATCGTATAGAGATGACCATCATCATCATCAGCAGCAGCAGCAGCATCATCGTCTATATATGTTTGGTTAAATGTAACATTTAAAAAAAATACGTTATAAAGAAAAACTATACTTTTTAACTCTGTAAAAAGACTATGTCCTTTTCGAAAAGTTTCAAAATTAAGGTAGAGGTTATGGTGCTAGTGACTGATTTTTTTTAGTAGAAAAAAAATAAAACTCTCGTTAGATTTTTTAATTCGTTTTTATTTCTTTTTAATTTTTTATTACATTTTTTTCAAGTTTTTTTTATTAGCTTTTTGCTGTTTTTAGCAATAGTTCTTTTTTTTCAGCTAAAAATAAAAAAAATAATATTATATGGGAGTTTTGTGGCTCATGAGCCTGATGATGTTGCTATTCTTTATACTATTTTTTTCTGTTGTTATTCTTAGTTTAGTTATTGTCCTTTGGCGTGTATTTACGACAAACACTCACAAAGGAGTAGGAAATTAAAAATGGCGAAATAAAGTTTAATTTTTTATATTTTATATTTATTTTCATCATGTTTCTGCTATTGTTGCTGTTGTTGTTGTTTTTATGATAATAAACAACAAAAACATTTGTATAATGAAAATGAAAAAATTTTCTCTTATATATTGTAAAGCATACTTATTTGGCTAGCAGGACTTTTTGGAAAGAAAAATACAATAAAATAAAAAAGAATTAAATAAATAAATGAAATTAGTCTTAAAACAACAGCAGTATGGTTTTATATACCACTGCTTGTTAGAAGGAGTAAATGGAAAGATAGTTTTATAGGTGCTAAAGGATTTGGTTTAATGTTAAGGATTAATTGAAGTTTTAAGTTTTTTATACGAAAAAAAATTTAAAAATTTTAATTACAAAAGAAAACAAAAAAAAACATAAAAGGTCTACTAGGACTACTAGAAAAAATATTTCAAATTAGTTTTTAATAAAATTATTAACTTTGTATTGAAATTTAATTAAATTATTTATTAATATAATTAACTTTTTAATTGCTTTAAATTTATATTTTAAAACAATATGAAGATAAATTTAAGATTTGTGTTTAAAAATATAGAAATAAATTAAATTTAAATCAATTTTTAACAATTTTCAGCTCATTTTGTCTATTTAAGAAAACAAAGTAATGATAAAATCAATTATCGTAGTTATTAATATTATCATTTTGATATTTGGAGCAAAAGCAATTAAAAATTAATTAATATAAGCAATTTTGTAATTGAAGTCGACTTTCACTTTTTTTCTGTTTAAAATTTAGGAAAAATAGTTCAAATATTTTTTTAATAAAATTATTAATTAACTTTGTATTGAAATTTAATTATATTATTAATTACTGTAATTAACTTTTTAATTGCTTTATAATATTTAGATAATTTGATAGCCCACGGTGGCTACAAACCGGTTTTTTTTTTAATAATTCTCAAAATTTTATATAAAAATATATGAAAAATAACTTAATTTGTCTAGAGGAGACCAAATTTCTATTAAGTTTTAAATGAAAATATAAACTTTTTATACAAGTATTTGGTATCTAAGTAAAGGCTAGAATATGGAGATTATTAATTAAAAAAAGAAAAGTTAATGGAATGTAATTTAATTACAAAATTTTTTGAGAATTTTAAAACTTATTATTTTTGCATTTTTTATTTTTCAAAATTTTTATTTTTAAACTTTAATAAAATTTCAACAAATAAAGATATTTTATTAAAATTTCGTTAACACATGTATAAACTGGTTCCAAAATCAGAAAGTTAAAAAAACTCCCACTTTTTTGCATGAAAATACCCAAAATCTCCAACCATATAAAACATGTTTAAAAAATTTAGTTTTTTCATTAAAATAAACACCCTGTCGTTATAAAGGGGCACCCTTGAGAAAAAACTTTTTTAATATTAACCTTACACATTAAGATATATAATTAAAAGAATTTAAAATCCAATCATGCATTAAAATTTGAGAATTTAACCAAAAAAAATCAAAAAGATTTTCTAACTTGACAAAGTTTTGTTAGGGCTTGTGGGCAAATTTGTGCCTCCAGATCCTCCAGACTTACTTTATATACATTTCCATTATGATTTCTTTTGAAAACAATCAAAAAATCATAAAAACCAGAATCAAAAACAAATTTTATCAATAAATAAAAATTTTCCCTGTTTTTTGGGAACAAAAATTAAAAGATTTTTAAAAGTTCCAACCTTAACTTAAGATAATTTATTAAAAAGTTAATATATTTATATGATTCCTGCAGCAATATTATTTAGAATCTTGTAGAGAATCTTGAAAATATTTTGAAAAAATTTTAGCGGCATTATTAAGCCCTTGAAGTTGAAAACTAAAAAAAAGGACGAGGCTAAAAATGAGTTAAAAATTTATTTCCTTATTAATATATCTTAAACTAAAAGAGATAATATTTACATATATCATATTTTAGATAGATAGAGACAAGGTCTATTTATATATAAAATTTCCTTTCTGTGCTATCATAATTGAATTTTTGATGATTTTTAAAACAAACAAAAAATACATAGCCAAAATGGCCTAATTTAGGAGGCCACCCACTACTCCCCTGACCCGCTAAGAGCCTGTGCTTCTCCAAATCAATTCAAAAATATCTCAGCTCTAACTTTGTAAAATCTTATTGAGATCTCTCCAATAGTTCATAAGTTACAGAATTATTTCCAAAAAAAGCGTTTTGAAATTACTAAAATATTGAAAATCAGCAAAATTAGTTAAGAGAAAAGATCGCAAGAATTTAAAAACATAGAAAGATTTTATTATAATTTCTCAAAAATTTAAATGTCCCACTAAGAGCCAATGCCTCTCCAAAGCCATTCATAAATAACTCAACTCTAACTTTAAAAATTTTTATTGAGATCTCTCTAACGCTTCATAAGTTACAGAAAAATTAGTTAAGAGAATCACGAAAATTTTAAAACTTTGAAGTATTTTTTTTTTTATAATTTTTCGAAAATTTGAAATATAAGTCGGGGTTCACACACAGCAATTTTTCTTGCCGCAGTTCTGAATTTGTAGACGAGAGAGGTAAAAAGAAAGTAAAAGTTTAGTATTGTCTTCTCCTCTCCCTCTTATTAATACAGAATTGCGTCCAGAAAAATTGCTATATGTGAACCCGGCCTAATTTTAAAAATATTTTATTTACATAAAATTTCAGGAAAATTTTATAAATTTATTTCATCCATAAAATTTCTCTTGTCTCATCTAGAAAATTTGTTGGAATTATAGACTATGGTGTAAATTTAATCTCTTTTCTATTGCTTTAACTGCTTCTTTTCATCTCAAGTGACCAAAACGATAATCATTTCAATTTAGTTAGACACCAAAAACTGTTTATTTTTCGCCAAAGATAAAAACACGAAAAAAAAGGAAATAAAACGCCAAAAATAAAAGAGAACATCAAACACACATAAATACAACACAAATAGTAAAAATTTTCCAAAAACCAATAGGAAAAAAAACATCATTATTAACATTAGACACCAATAGAGCTACATTTCCAACACAAGGAACTAAAAATATTTTTTTTTTTCTTTCTTCTTCCTCTACTCAAAGCTTCTTTTCGGGGAAAAAAATATTATTGTACGCGTTTTAGACAAAGTCAATGGTTTTATAGAATACACAAAAATATTTCTTTTTTAGTTTTATTTCTAAAAAAAATAAAAAAATAGAAAATTGTTGTCTCCCCCTGGCTGTAAAACAAACATGGCAACCAAATGCCAATTTATCAAATGACCAAAAGAAATACTAAAAAAAAATTAAAAAAAAATCTTGCTATAATAATTGGAAAGAGTTTGTATAAAGACTACGGGTACATGAACACTTTATATGAAAAATTTAAATGTAGTTGGGGTTGTTACTAACGCATACAATTACAAACACATACTAATGGTCAGTTTCAGTTGTTACCCTGTTTTATTATTACCGACTAACGGCTTAGTTTTTGTTTTTTATTTTTTTTTTTTATTTTATGTAATTTTCAAAATCACCAAAAAAATTGTTCCCCCTCATTTATATAAATTTTGAGGAATTTTAGTATAAAGCAGACTTAGCGTGAAATATTTTTTTAAAAATAAGTATCTTTTAAAGGTTATTATAAATTTCGCTTTAGAGTAGTTAGGGGGTGGGATAGGAGAAAAATAAACCTTTGTTACCTATACTGAAGAAAGGGAATTGGTATGTGGAAGCAGGCTTTCAGAATAATAAGATGAAAATCGATTTTTTGAGTTACTAAGTCCATTTATGCTACATTTCAGAAACGTATCTTATAGCTTTTAAAAGTACTTCCAAAAGTAGCTTATGGGCAGACAGATGGACAGACATCGTTATTACGATATTTCAACATATAAGATCATAGAATGAATATAAACAAGTTAAATATTTTATAGAAATTACAAATAAAAAACATTTTTAGTTTAAAAGACTTGCAGAGAAAATACATGGTTACAATGTGATCACTATAACAACATTATGTTTCCATACTTAATCTCCTTGATTTTTTATAACTCTGTGTTCATGATAACAATATTTTAGTTAATTTTTTTCGTATATTGTTTAGACTTAATAAACATTTGTATATGTTTGACTACAAAAATTGTATGCTTTTGAATATTTCAATATATTTTTACCACAAACAAAATATTATTAAAATGAAAAATATTACTTCTAAAGAATAAATAAATATTTTCAGTCTTCTAACTTATTCTATTTTTAAATCATATTTATATTATTATAACCATAACAATAAAAACTGATTATAACATTATCACTACAACAATATTATGTTATAGTGATAATTGTTAATTTTCTTCAATTGTTCATGATAACAGTATTTAATTTGATCGTTTATTATAAAAATTTTAATATGTTTGACTACAAAAATTATATATTTTTTGAATACTTTTTTACTAGAAAAAATATTATTAAAATAAAAAAAAATACTTCTAAAATCATTAAATAAATTCAGTCTTCAGTCTTTTTCTGTTTTTAAATCATATTACACATATTATTTTAATTAATCATATTATTATAACCATAACAATAAAATGTTATTATTACCATAACAATAAAAATTGGGTTAAAACATTAGCGCTACAACAATTTTATGTTTTCATTGCAAATTTCCTCAATTTTAATAAGTCTGTGTTTATGATAACAATATTTTTTAGTTTAAATTTTGTCATTTAATGTTTACACTTATAATAAAAATTTTAATATGTTCGACTACAAAAGTTATATGTTTTTAAAAATTTTTACTAGAAACAAAATATTTTTAAAATAAACACAAAATTACTTCTAAAACCATTTAATATTTTCAGTCTTCAAACTTATTAAATTTTTAAATCATATTAATATTATTAACCATAACAATAAAATTATTTATTACCATAACAATAAAAACTGGTTACAACATTATCACTATAACATTATTATGATTTCATTGATACTTTCCTTCAATTCTAACAACTCTGTGTTCATGATAACAATATTTTTGTTTAAATTTTGTCATTTTATGTTTACACTTCAAATTTGTAATATGTTTGCCTACAAAAATTATGTTTTTAAATATTTTTACTAAAAACAAAATATTATTAAAATAAAAAAACACTTATAAAGTCATTAAATATTTTTAATCTTCAGTCCTTTTCTGTTTATAAATCATATTAATATTATTAACCATAACAATACGAAGTTATTATTCCCATAACAATAAAAACTGGTTACAACATAATCACTATAACAATAATATGTTTTCATTCTTAATTTACTTCAATTATAATAAGTCTGTGTTCATGATAACAATATTTTATTTTAAATTTTATCATTTAATGTTTGCACTTAATAAAAATTTTAATATGTTTTAGTACAAAAATTATGTTTTTGAATATTTTTAATATAAATAAAATATAAATATAATAAAAATAATAATGCATGTATAATAAATCTGTATAAGCTTGGAGCAAACGCCTCACCCCTTCAAATCTTAAATTTCCAAAAATAAATGTCTCCAACGGATCACAAATTACAGAATTATTTCCAAAAATGCGTGTGAGAAACCACAGTTTAGATTTTTCTTTTCTAAAGTAAAGGCCTTTCGATCTTAATTTACCGAAATGAAATAATTCCAACGGTTCACAAGTTACAGAATTATTAAAAAAAAACGCTTTAGTGTATTCTACTCTGAAGAAAGATATTATTACACTGTTACACAGTAACATTGTTTGAAAATTAACCTACACCCTAATAAAATGGTACCTTTTTTAATAATTTTGGAATCAAAAATTTATGCATAAAATTTTTATTAAAATTTATATTATTTTTGATGATATTTTTAAATTTTGGTGAAATTTTAAATTTTTTGTGAATTTTTCAATTTTTTGTGATATTTTCAATTTTTTGTGATATTTTCAATTTTTGATGAAATTTTAAATTTTTGGTGATATTTTAAATTTTTTGTGATATTTTAAATTTTTGATGAAATTTTAAATTTTTGGTGAAGTTTTATATTTTTAATGAAATTTAAATTGTTGGTGAAAATTCAAAGTTTTGATGAAATTGTATTTGGTGAAGTTTAAATTTCTGGTGAAATTTTAAACTTTTGGTGAAATTTTAAATTTCCGGTGAAAGTTTAAATTTCACATTTTTCGTGAAATTTTAAATTTTTGGTGAAAGTTTAAATTTTTGGTAAAATTTTAAATTTTTTGTGAAATTTAAAATTTTTAATAAAATTTATTATTTTTGTAGAAATTTTAAATTTTTAGTGAAATTTAAATTGGTGGGATATAAAAGCTTTGGTGAAAATTCAAAATTTTGATGAAATTGTATTTGGTGATATTTAAATTTTTTGGTGAAATTAAAAATTTTTGGTGAAATTAAAAATTTTTGGTGAAATTACAAATTTTTAGTGAAATTGAAATTGTTGGTGAAATATAAAATTTTCCGGAAAATAAAATTTGTATTGGTGAAATTTTAAATTTTTGGTGCAAATTAAAATTTTTGATGAAATTTTATGTTTCAGGTGAAATTTTAGGTTTTTGTGAAATTTAAATTGTTAGTGATATATAAAATTTTTGGTGATAATTCAAACTTCAAAAATATGTATTAATATCATTGATATTGTATTTTGTAAAATTTTAAATTTTTGGTAAAATTTTATATTTGTGGTGAAAGTTTAAATTTTTGCTGAAATTTTAAATTTGTAATGAAATTTTATATATTTGGTGAAAGTTTAAATTTTTGGTGAAATTTTATATTTTTAGTGAAATGTAAATTGTTGCTGAAATATTCAATTTTCGAGAAAATTAAAATTTTTTATGAAATTTTATATTTCTGGTAAGATTTTAGGTTTTTTAGAATTTTTGGTGATATTTAAAATTTTTTTTTTTTAAATTTTACATTTTTGTTCAAATTTTTAGTTTTTGGAGGAAAGTATTGTTGAAAATTTTAGCTTTTGGTGGAATTTAGAATTTTATGTTACAATTTTAAAATTTTGATGAATTTTTCATTTTCGGAAATTTCAAATTTTTTATCGAAATAAAAATTTTACTAAATTTTTGCGTAATGGTTATAATTGGGTGAAATACAATTTAAAAGCTTTAAATATTAAACAAAAAAACTATTCGCAAAAGAATTAAGTTTGTTGTTAATAAAGTGCAGGCATTTTAAACCCTTATTTCTTAAATTTAACGGCAACACTATAAGAAAAGGACATTTCATTTGCCCATTTGCAATACATATAACATTTTTTCACAATAAGGGCACATTTTATTCAAAAAAGGAAACACCTTAAGTCTGTGTAGAAGCAGTTTAGTCTTTTTTAAAACATTTGTTCAAATTTATTTCTATAAACATAACTTTAAAATCAGTTCAATTTTCTATTTAAAAAAAATTAACTTGTCTTCGATAAGAAACTTAAAATAAAACATGTTGCATCCCTATTGAACGCTAGATATCGCATGTAATAGTTAGTTAGTTATTAAACTAATGGTTATTAACTCTGCTAAATTGTATTATACGCATTGCCAACTATTTATACTATTCACAAACCCTCTATGTTGTTGACCATAATGGCTATAAGATGTGCAGCAACTATGATATCGATTTAAAATGTTCTCTTTTCGATAGACAATTTTGTTCTTTAATAAACAACAAAAAATATGACAAAATCGGTTAAAAATTATTAAAATTTAAATTGGTGTAGTTTCAGATCTATAAGACATTTTTTACAAAATGTGTGCTTTAGAAACTATAAATATTTTATCTGTAATAAAATTTCTGTTAGTAAAGATATTTTAACAAAATTTTTGGTGAATATAGACTTTATTATATAAAATGAGAAAGTTATAAAAAACTTTAAGATTTTTGTAACAGTAATCCCAGAACTTCCAAAAAATACCGCGAAAATCCCAAAAATCGATTTTTTCACATTTTTGGCTGAAGTCCCGTAGATTTTGATTGAAAACTTTTTAACAACATATTATAGATTCCTAAACCGCATTAAGTTTGCGGATTTGTGTTTTGGGATTTAAGAAAATAATAACTAAAATCAAATGGGATATATTCATGAGGGTGTGTACCCAGACCACTTAAGTTATTGGGCTTGGTTTTTATTCTATTATCATCTCTGTGAAGATACTTTTCAAAAAAGTGTAAAATGATTATATTTGATTTTAGAGAAAAAAGATGGTAGATACACAAAAACACAAAAAGTTGTAATTTTTGCAATTCTCCATTTCAAAATCGTTTATTTTTGGACATAGTAAAGGTATCGAAATTTTTTTATTTAAAAAATAATTTTGGTCTTTAATTTGCTACAGAAAAATAAAATAAAATTGGTCGAAAATACTTCGATATATGTGAAAAAACTGGACCAAGAACATGCATAATTGGGTTACTTAAAAATTCAAATGCTAATAACTCAAAAGCTATAAGAGATAAATAAAAAATGTAAGCATATAGTAATGTAATATTTGAAATCGGACGGGAAACAAAAATCGGCAAGCGGTTAAAAAAAATTATATCAGAGGTACCTTAATTTGAACCCCTTTAGCCCTGCTCCTGAGGGGTCTATTAGGCCTCCCTTCATAACTTAACATCGTACACTCCTCTGTTACGCCTATACCAAAATGCAAATCCAATAGACCAATCAGAAGTTACAGATTTATTTACAAAAAATTTCGATTCTGTCCCACTGTGTATTCCATAAAAATTTATAATTAGTATATTTTAGGCCAATTTTTAAAAAAATAGGAAAAATATTAAAACAAAATATAATTTATAAATACTTGAAGAAAAATGTACTTAAATATCTGAATTTGGTGGTTCCCTTTTAAATTTTTATTAATTTTTTTTTATTTAAAATAATTACATAAAAATTTGATGAAAATTAAATTTTTTATACTTTTTTTCAAAAATGTAAACTTTAACTTTGGAAAAAAACACAACTTAGCTTAAAAACTTTATATGATACGAGCCGATTGACCCGGATTTGCGCGAGTTTTATTGAATAATAATATAAATTAAAATTAATTTTTTTTATGAAAAATTCTTCTACAGGATGCTTAAACATGACATGGAATCCGTTTTGACATGAAATCACTGACTTCGAAATTCTTTAAAATATAATAAACCATCATATGAACGAAAAAGTACCACAATGTTCACTAATAAATTTTCTTTAACTTAGTACCATGTATCTAAATTAAAATTTATAGAAAATTCAAAAAGTACCATCAGAACAAAAAGGTAACATAAAATCCCCTCTTGTGGATTCACATACATTTAGGACTTAATATCATTAATTTCGTCTTTCTAGGCTCATAATTATAAAAAAATCAAAAAGTATCATTAGAAATACAAAAAAGTACCATAAAGACCGCTCTTGTGATATTTTTCCCATATAGAACCATGTATATTTAATTTCATGTTTCTAGGTTAAATATTACAGGAAATTTAACAAGTACCATTAGAAGAACAAAAAAGTACCACAAAGTCTCATGTTATGGATTCTCATTAGCTTAGTACCACATGTCCTTAATTTCCTGTTTCTAGGATCATAATTTTAGAAAATTCAAACACAAAAAAGTAACACAAAGTCAGCTCTTATGAATTATCATTAACTAAGGACCACATATCCCAAATTTTTATGTTTATAAGTTCATTATTATAGAAATTTCAAAAAAGTACCATTAAAAAAAATACCATAAAGTTACTTCTTATGGATTCTTATTCACTAAAGACCTAATATTCCTAATTTCATGTTTCTAAGTTCATAACTATAGAAAATTCAAGAAAGTACCATTAGAATAACAAAAAATACCAAATAGTCCCTCCTCTTGATTTCTTACTCAAAGGACCATATTTCTTTAAGTACCACGAATTCCACTCTAGTGAATTCTTATCCACATAGGATTACATTTACTTAATTTTATGTTTCTAAGTTTAATGTAAATGAAAATTCATTATTAAATTTGAATAAAATGTAATTTCCCGCTTTTATCCCTTT
>MINK01025879.1:0-16581 GCA_001735545.1 Phormia regina
TTTGTTTATTTAAGTAAATAAAAGTATATACAAATTATGTACTACAAAAAATTAAAAATTGTTTTAAATTTATTTTGAATTTTGTTCTATTTATAAAAAAAATTAGGAAAAGTTTCTATTGTATTGTCAAACACTGTATATTGCTCTTACATTTATATATAATATATACAAATATAAAAACAATGCTTTCCAGAAATATATATTTCTTTAGAGGTTTAAGTAAGATTAACTAATACTGCGTAATTTGATCATAATTTTGGAAAATAGTATTTTATTATTTTTAAAAAATTTTAATTCAGTTTGACATGCCATTACAAAACGACGAAACTTAAAAAATTGAAATTAAAAAAATTACTTTTTTTTACGTAGTTTTAGTGTTTATTTTTAATTGAAAGTTGACATCCCTAACATTGAGTAATGGACCCTTAAGAACTTAGAATGTGCGAAGTGATAAAAAATTATCTCTGTCTGAGCTACCCTACTGAAAGGCATTATACATCAAAAATTATACACTCCTTTTTATAGTTTTATATAAATCTAACCACCTACTTAGATCCCTACGGAAAATGTGTGCCAATTATATTAATGAACCAGTTCCTCCCAGTTGAGAACCAATTGACACCTAACTCATCACCAAAGTTCCAATTGAGAACCAGTTGACACAAACACACTCACTATTTTACAAGTGAGAGATATTTTTGTAAAATAGTGAGTATTATAATATATATATTTTTTTAATTTTTCAGTTTAGACTAAAAAAGGAAAAACAATTTTTTTATGACAAATGAATCTATTTTTTTTTTAAATTCTTAATATAAAGAAGATCTAAAAATTGGCAATAATATTTTAAATACGAAAACTTTATGTGTAAATGACAAATATTTTTACCAAAGAGAATCTCCATCAAGCATATTGCCAAATTAATTTGTCGTATTGTACTTCTCTGAGATCTTAAGCAAGTAAAACAAAGAATTACACTCTTTGTTCAAGAGTGTATTCTTGAACAAAGAGTAATTTTGCCCTGTAAATGTCGGTTAATGAAAGAAATAAAAGACATTTGATTAATTTTTTGTTTGTTTTTCATTTAACATTTCTTTTTATTTTTTTGTTTATTATTATTTTTTATTTTTTTTAATTTCTTTTTTTTTTCATTTGGTTAGACACATACACATATTAATTCTCATGTTTATTTTTTTACAAGAGTTTTTTTTTTTTTATTTTTTTTTTAAATATGAATGTTGGATTTTTTTGTTTTTTCTCGTGTATTTTCTTTTTTTAATACAAACAGGATTTGATTACAATTTTTGGCATTTAGTTAAAGATTAGATTGATTTGAGTTGTATTGAGTTTTGAATATTGATTTTAAATATATGTTTTACATTTTATGGAAAATAATTTTAAATAATTTAATAAACTAAAACAAATTTACAAATAAATATTTTTCGTTTTTGAAAAGGAGAGGAGTTAGAGATTCATTATAGTTGTGGGGTATAATTTTTACATTAGACGGTTTTTGATGGGTTGATTATAATGTTTTATTGCTTTAACAGTTAATAGTTTCTAAGTTTAATAATTTATTTATTATTTTTAGTTTTTTTTATTTAATCTTTGGTTTAAATTTAATATACTTTTGTTTGTGTGGTGTTTGTTTTTTTGTATGATTTACAGATTTATTTTTGTAAGTTAATTAAATTAATAAAAAGTAATAAAAATAAATAAATTATTAATAAAAAAACAAAATAATAAAATAATAATACTTATATGTGTGTGTGAGTTTATTGGTTGGTTTTGTATGTATGAGTTGTAAAAGTGTTGTTTTGCTTTTTTTAGATTTTAATGATTTTTTAATGAGTTTTTTTTTAGATTTTTTTTGGATTATTTGTAATAATTCATAAGTTTAACAATTTTATATATAAAAAAAAAACAAAAAAAGGGGGTAGGGATGACTAGTGTGCAATTATTTTGAGTTTCTTAGTTTTTATTTTCAAATTTCATGTTGGTTTTTTTTTTCTTTAAGAAATTTGTGGTATTTTTTTTTATAATGCAAGGTTTAAGAGTTTTAAAATAAATAATAAATAATAATTAACAAAAATACAATTCTTAATCGAGTGTTTTTTTATAAATATAAATTATAATAAATTAATAGTTTTTGTGTTTGTTTTATATAATTATATTAGTAATAAAATTTTAATTTTATTTTTTATTTTTTTAGTTTTTGCTTTATATTATTTTATGAAGTAAATTCAGTCTTTGGTATTATCACAACATTTGTTTATTTTTACACAATTTGGGGTTTTTTTTATGTTATTGGTTTCATATTTGTTTTGTTTTTCTTATTCCTCTTTGATTTTGGTTTTAATTAGATTTATTTGCATTTTTTTGTAAAAAAAGCAAAATAAAAAAATTTAACAAAAATTAGTTGCTTTTTTTTTAAGTGTAAAAAAAATATATATAATAAAAAATAATTTAAATAAATATACAAAAAAATGTCTATTTATGGGGACATTTTTATATGAATTGGCGTTAACAAATCAAAAACATTTATGAAACGCCCAAATCGTGCAGCAAATGCTGTGTAATAACTTCACCCTGTTCTTCCATGAGTTGAGCCGTCACTGTATTGATTAAATTGAACACAATGGCAAAGACAGTGAAGGCACAATAGATGCCTAAAGCCAGCCACCAAATAAGATTTTCATAGGCCCGATGTTCAAAATTTTTTAGAACCAAAAGGCCAATGGTAAGACCGGCTAAAGCTCCAGTTAAATGAGCTATATATGATACAGGAGGGGCTTCGTTGTTGCTAATATCAACGGCTAGATATTGTGTATAAAATGCATATCCCAGATCGCAAAATACTAAAATGAAAAAGAGACAGAGAGAAAACGGAAATTAATAAATATGATAAAAATGATGAAAAAACAACGTTAAGTTTTATTGTTTTATTTAATTAAAAATTTATTAAAATGAATGAAACTTACCAAATATCACCACTGAAACTAGCTGGGCAATAGCATATTTCATTTGACCATAATTGAGTGTTATATTAGCCAAATGAGCTGCTAATAGGGCATAAACACCACCACTGGCTCCTACCAAATACACCTCCGAATCCACCACACTGGTTCCTAGGGAACCAGCAAATACACCAGCAAAATATATGATGGCTACACGTATGGAACCATGCATAACCTCCAATGGAATGCCATAAAATAATTGTATGACCACATTGAAACCCAAATGGAACCAATTGGCATGAAGAAACATATAAGAGATAAAACGCCATACTTCCAAACGACGATCGGGTCTATAGATAAATACTGAATCAGTAGGTATGGCCAAGGGTAAGTCTTGAGATTTTGAATTATACTTTTGTACTGTCAAAATGTCATAGACAAAGACTGCGATCTAAAAAGAGTTAAAGAAAATGGTAAAAGAAAATTAATATAAAATTTTAAAAATAGATTTCCAGAAAATAAGGATATTTTTTGAAAGAATTTTATTTGTAATTTGTTTTGGATGAAGAAACTTACTTCTAATAGCGAAATCATTAAAATGAATATAGGCCAACTTTTACGATGATCAGCTTTAAAATAAACCGCTTCCATATCACTGTTTAAAGATGATTTCAAATCACTGACTTGAAGATGTTGTTGCTGTTGCTGATGATGTTGATGTTGATGGTGTGGCTGTTGTTGGTGTTGGTGGTGATGTTGCAATTGATGTGTTACAACTTTTTGCATATAAATGTGTTCATTATTATGTTTCGTACAACATGTTGTACTATTTACGCTACTATCAGTATCATAAGACGATGATGATGCCGATGAGAATGTTATAGCTTGTGGAATGTCTATAATAATCGATTCAAATGTTGAATCTAAAGATTTTGTTGTAGGTTCTGCGTTACTTTGAGCCATTTTATAATTTAAAGTCTTTTATAGTTGATAATAATAAACTGCAATTAAAAAAAAAGAAGAGGGGGAAACAAAAAATTAATTAATTTTATTTATATAAACAAAATGTAAGAAAAATAAAATTAAGTGTTAAAATTATGTTTGTTTATAAAAGCCGATAAATTCTTTAAAAAAATATTTGGTTTCTTTGTTTGATTAAATGCACTTTTTTTGTTGTTGTTGTAGTTAATATAAATATAAAAAATATATATTCTACTGGAGTTTATGTAAATGATAAAGTATTTTTTTTTATTTGTTAATATGAGTCTGTGGTAAAACATTTACAATAACAACAATTTTATAGAATGAAAGAAAAAAATACTTTATTTACAGCTTAAATTGGTTTAAAAAAAAAAACAAGAAATTATTTTGTTTACATAGTCAAATAACCTAATTTTTTTTTTAATTGTAACAATTTTTTTTTTTGGAATTTCCTGTTGTTTAATTTATATGAAAATTTTTTTTACTATTTAAATTTTTTATAAAATTTTTTAGGAATTAATTTTTTTTTTTAATTTTATAAAATGTGTTTTAAATTGAAACTTAAGAAAACAAGGTCTTTTTTTTAATAAAGTATAATTTTTATAATGATTTTCTATAGAAATCTTATTGGTATTGTTAAATATTAAAGAGAAAATTGTCATTATCATCATCATCATTATGATTGACAACAATCATATTAAATTATGTTTAATCGCATTCGTTTCAATTACATTGACATCTAACAAAACAAATCATTAAATTGTTATTATTATTTTTTTAACACAAAATTTATAACAACAATTCCTAAAGCTTTAATTTATTTATTTAGTTTTTATTTTTTGCGAAATTGTTTAAAATGTTTTTATTTTGTAGTTTGTGTCACACTTTATGCTTGAATTGGCTTAACATATTTTTTTTATTTTTTATTATTAGTCAACCAAGTTTAAAAAGCCTGGGAAAATTTTGTTTAAAAAATGTTTATAGTTTTTGAAAGTTAAACTTATTTAATGGCTTCTTTTTTTTTAATGATTTTTTTTTATAAGGAAAATTACAAAAAATAAAAATTTTCTTAAATAAAACACTTTCCTTATTAATGTTTTTATTTTAATAAAAATTTTCTTGCTTAATTTTGATTTTCATAATTTACAGTTTTTAATTAAATAAAAAATTTTAATAACTTTATTAAAAGCAATAATAGCAAAAAAAAAAAAAAAAAAAAAAAAAAAAAAAAANNAAAAAAAAAAAAACACCTATACTATACAAATTGTAATAAAGTAATATTAATATTAATTAAAAAAAAACACCAAAAACTCAAATACCATAAACAAAAATGTTGCATGTTGCATGAATTTCAAATGCATAACTAAAATATGCATTTTAAATTAAGCTAATAATTATAGCAACAAAAACTAACATATTAAATATATTTTTTTTACACGTTATGGTTAAAAACTTTTTGGGTTTAATAATAATATTTTCAAACAGAGAAATCCATTCCAACACTTTTAAATAAATAATTGCTCAATTGTAAAAATCTATAAAAGATGGAAAACTTAAAATTATATTACAGAAAAAAACTACAACAATAAACTAAAAAATCTGTAACCTTTAAAAGAATACAAATCCAGAAATTAGCTACACGTACGCAGAAATCAATTATTTTATTGCATAAAAAAATAATAACAATAATTTCCCAGAATAAAAATCAATAACAGAAATTTATGCCAAAAACAAGCAGCACGTTTTTTTTTTATAAAACAAAACAAAATTTAATAATTTTTTTCAACAACAACAAATTTTAAGGTCATTTAATGAACTGATGATCTATATGCTACAACAACATACATATATAGTAATTTTTAGCATATATTTTTTTTTTTTTTCAAATCTTATAGTTTCAATATAAACTTACCTTATATAGAGTAGAGTTTTAGAGTTTGTAATTATTGTGTATGTGTGTGTGTGTGTGTTGTTTAGTATAGAGAGTATAAAGTTGCTAAAAAATGTTGGCAGTCAAGTCCACTTGTCGTTGAAACAGAAACAGCTGCTGCTTAAAATTTTTTTTGGTTACAAACAAAAATAAAAAACTTCAAGTTTTTTTGTGCGCTTGTTGTTGTAGTTGTTGTTGCTGGTAATAATAATCCACAAATATTTTTTGTTAATGGTTGCTTACAACTTGTTGTAACTGCTAAAGGCTGTTATAACTTTTTTTTCCTTTTTTGTTTTTCTTGTAGCCTCTTAATAATTTTTATTCACTTTTTTTTTTTTTGAATAGTGTTTACACTTGGTGTTTTTCTTTTCTTCTTCTTTTATATTATGTTAACTTTTTGTTTTTATGTTTTAATTTCACACAATTTACGAAATTTATTAATTGTTGTTGATTTTTTGTGTTTTTTATTAAGTTGCAAATTGGTTCGTTTTAAATGATTTTTAAATTGCAATTGTTTGAAATTATGCTGCTGTGGTTGATTGATATTTTTTGTTTTTAGCTTAAAATTCATTTTGAGCATAAGACGTTTTTATTTTTAATAATATATGCTTTTTTGCACTTTTTTTTAACACTTTTTGCTTTTTTCTTTTTTTTAAACACAAAAATTTCACAGATTTTTATTTTATTATTTTCTTTTCAAAATTTTTTATTTTGAAAATTGTGCGTTTATTTTTTTTTTTTTTTTGTAATTTATTTTTGAAAATAATTTTGTTTTGTTTCCACTTGTGTTGCTAAGTGATGTGTTGTGTGTATATTTTTGCTGCTTGCTGCTAACTCCTCGTATGTTGTTGTAAAGTAATCCAAATTTTGTGTTGTAGTATTTCACTGTTTTTCATACACTTTTTTTATTAAATTTTAAATTCAATATTTTATTTTCTTTTTTTGTTTTTGTTAATGTTATTAAATCCAATACGTTTATTTATATTTCTTTTCGTTATATATTTTTTTCTTAAATATGATTTTGGTTTTGTGATTGTATGTGTGTGTGTATGTAGGTATAAATTAAATGAGAAAAATTAATAAATATGTATATTATCTTGTAGCTATAACTAACGTTTGATTTGCTTAAACATCCTACTACGTTCGCGTTCCGCACGCAACTAACACGGAATATTAAACTGCCGGTCTTGAAATACTTGTTTGAAAAGCGAAATATTGCTTGAAACCAAAAAATGAAAAATGTATCTTGTTTTGTCTTACTTTTGTCTGCAACATACAACATGCTCTAACCCAGCACAACATTAAAAAGATATTTGGCCCAAAAACAACAACAACAAGAAGAAATGACAACATATAGAAACAGCTGTTCAAAATAAGTATCTTATAGAATGTTTGTGTGTGTGTGTGTTTTTTTTTTAATTTTTTTTGTTGTTATCTTCTACTTGTGTGTTTTCAAACATGTTGTTTTATCTTATAAATATATATTGTTATTATTGTATAGTTTGTTGTTTGTGTTGTTGCTATTTGTGTGGTTAATTCATTGTCTCTAAAGGGGGCAAATACTCAATCAAACAAATAAAAGCAGCTGTTAAAGCATGTTTTCCAACATGTTGGTATCCAACATTTTTAACATAAATTCCTTAAAGGGTCTTTTAACAAAAACTAACTCCAAAACAACAACAACAATAAGAAAATATAAATAAAAAAACAACCACGAACATAAAGGTATGATAGAATTGTGTTGTGTTAATGGGTGTGAGTGTGTTTATGCATGTAAGAGACTTTTTTAAACAAAAAGGTAAAATGAAATAAATGTTGTTGCTTTTGTATTTAACTGCTTTAGGAAAAAACGGAAGCGGAATTGTGTTGTGTGCTGTATGTATGAATGTAAATACATTTACCTTTAAAACATACAAAACAAAAATATATATAGATATGTATATGCAACATTTTTATAGCTTAATGTTGCGAGGCATAAAATTTTTTGTTGTTACCTGCAGCTGTGTGTCATACAGGAAATCTTGTTTTTTTTTTTGTTTGTTTTATTGTTCTTGTACAGCAATGATGGTACGTGCCATGAACTCTAACAGGCAATTTGTGCATAAATAATAAATAAAAAAATAATAATAAAATTAAAAGAAAAATATAAATTATATGTAAATCAAATTTAAACTAACAACTAAATATAAATATTAAATTTAATAAAAAAATATATACAAAATAATTTTTATAAACTTAAACACATTGCTTAGCTCTCTACTAACATGTTTGATATTTTTGATTGTTCATATCCAACATTTTTATCGAACTTGTTTTATCTAGTTCATGTTCGTTGTATAAGAGTTTGTTTGTTATCCCAAAAATGTTGGTTTGTAACGCAATTTGTCCCAAAAATTTTAATTTTCTTATGAATGGACTTAAATAATATTTAGTTTTCAAATTGGTTTTAGATGTCAGTGAACTGCTCAGGAGTTAAGACATACGAAGACATGCAACAAAATTGAAATTTTGAAAAAATACGTATTTTTTGATTCACGTATTTTTTTTAGCTTTGCGTAATTAAAACACTTTTTGGAGAAAACGTTTAAAAATGGATTATAAAAATACATTTTACAATAGTAAATTTCAAATACTGCCAGTATGCGATATTTAAAAATTCTTCTAAATTTTTATAAAAATTAACAGGGACTTATTTTGTAAGACACTTCACATCACTTTGAAAAATGTTTTATATAAATTGTTTTTGTTTTTAAAAATTTGTATAAAAATTTTTTCAAAATGTGATAAAGGGATTTACGAAATAAGGGGTGTTAAAATGTTTTATATAAATTTTTAATATTTTTTTAAATAATTTTTTTTTTATTTGAATTAAAGTAATTAAATAATGTGATGAAATTTGCTTTAATAATACGAAATTAACAATTAAAAATATTTGTTTATGTCTGTGTGTGTCTTTGAAATGTTATACATTCATCCAAATATAAATTCCCATTTATATAAACTCAACAATTGATCATTTCAAATACTGTTTGTTTCGGCATTTTCAAATTTCTTAAAATTATATATTTTTTTTTAAATATTTGTTATATATTATAATGTTTAAATCAAAAAAATACACATTTAAATAACGTTGTGAAATTGGTTTTAATAATTTGTTTTGAGATATAAATAATACAAATTTAACATAACTTTTGTAAATATTCTGGCCAAATGTTTCATTTGAGCTAAAGTATTAAATTATTAAAAACTAATTTTATAAATTCATAGTTCACACTATGTAATTTTCGCATTGCAATTATAAATAAAATAATTAAAAACTTTGCTTGAAAAGCAATAATTCCATCACGTGTTAACAGTTCGAAGAATTTAACATTAAAAAATTAGTTCTTCAATATTAAATAATTTTATAAATATTCAACTTTATTTCAATATGTACTGAATACAATCCCGTGGGTATAAATTATAGTAACGCTACTCAATCGGTAAAAATAAACTAACGAAATTATTATCAAAATTTAGTTGAAATAAAAAAAAAAAATAAATAAGAATCTTTTGTGTCCTATCCAATTCTCTTTTTACGTTTGCCTTTATGGAAACAACTTTGACCTCAAATATTTTTTTAATTCAGACGTTTAAAAAAACTTTTGATGTAATTATATTAACAACACTTTTTGCTGTACCAAAAAAATCCAAGACCTGATATGGTGCTAACAACCACCCAAAGTCAAAAATTCCAAAACAAGTGTTTGAAACTAATAATTAATAATCGCGGATTTAAACATAAGAGTTCCATTCTTCTAATGTAGACTCTCTATACTTGTAGAAAAGGACCAGTATAGATTTAATTAGCGTGCAATTAACCAGTGTTAAATTATGTTGTGCAAAAATTGTGAAACCAAATTTAAAAAAAAAAATCAAGATTTTGCAGTTTTTTACCGGGGATCTTAAGCCGTATTCGGATCTTGTTAATGTGCCCTCAACTGAAATGCTGTGGGAGGTACCCAAAAATGTGAATGGCTCCAAGAAGTACATTTTTCGCGAGGCACAATCGCAATGTTATTTTAGTGATGCTAGAGTATAGCGTTATCGAAAAAGGTTTCCAAATCGCCAAAAAATTAATGCCGTTTGATTTGTGTTTCACTAGAGTCACAAATCAACTAAATATGCCATTAAAAAATTTTCGAATTTTATTTGAACATCAAAAGTAAATATATATTTGTTTAAAATTAATATCATAAATAGAAAATAAAAAACAAATATCAAAAATATACTTTAAAATGTGGGTTTTTAAAAAATTTACGAACTATTAAGTCATATTAATGCGATGCTTTATCATTTCAATTACTTCCACAAAACACATCAATGATTTTTTAAGAAAAATAATTTTTTATATTTTAGTTAAACATTTTAAATTACAATCAATTAAAGCAGCATATAAGGCCTGCTCCCGAAAAAATCCGTGCATGCAAATCTGCTTATAGAAACAAAGTGAGTGAGTGAAGTTTTTTTAAGTGATGTTTTTATTAATATTTTAATTTAATTTAAGTATTAAATTAAAATATTTTAATTTAATTATTTAATTAGTTAATTAAATTATATAACAGACTGAACAAGATTTGGACGCTACAACTGCAGATCCTCATAATATTATTATATAATATTAATGGCATCTTAACAATGTAATATTTATTTTTTAAATAATTTATTTTAAAATAAAATAAAAATCAGAGATACAGAACAATTATTTTCAATGTGCTGTTTCATTGGGAGAAAATATGAATTCATTAAAATCTATGAATTGATCAGTGGAATTATTTATATTATTTAATGAACGCTTTCATTGGTTTAAAATTTTATCAATGAACTTTTTCATTGAATATTAATGTATGACAATACATTGTTTTAATTAGAGCATTGTTTTAATTAGAGCATAAATCCATTGAAACTATTAACTTTTCCATTGTATTTATGCACCTTTTTGGTTCAGTGTATACTGAATTATTATTATTAAATTATTTTTTACTAGAGTCCAATATATTTCAATTGCAAATTGTACAGAGTTTCGAAGAATGGATTAACAGCTTTCGGTTGAAAAAATCACCCTGTACGATCGTTTCATCGTCTACTATATAGAAAAAAAATCATCAGAAGAATTTTCATCTTATTTATTTCCTCCAAATTCTCGCTTGCGTTACTATTAGATGTTTTTTCTTGCTTCCTGAGTCTTCAAAATTTCTGATAAAAATCCAAAGCAATTAACTTTTTTTGACACTTTTCTTCCAGAGATGCGGTGAATTTCTCTTAAAATCCTTACTATTTTGCTTGAGTCCTATAGCCTGAAGATACTATTTGTCTTCCATTGTCAGGTTACCATTCAGTGATCACGACCTCTTGGTATAATATTATGCCCCACCGCATTTTGTGGAATAAATGTCTCCATTGCAATTATTTTATATGACCAATGCAAGATTTCATGAATTATATGTTTAGGTGCTTTTTGTAAAACTTCCATTTTAAGAAAAACCAATTTTGGCATTGCCATGATACTTAGCACATGGCAAGAGAGCATATACAAACCAGTTAACAGAATTATTCATTTTTCACCACATCAAAAGTTATAAGCCCAAGAGCATGCAGGGATTTCTTCATGTTTAGTCCTTATTTGCTATACAAATGTATGAAAAATGGCTAGAGGAGGCCAAGTTTCTATTGCTTTTTAAGCAAAAGTATAAGCTTTTTATACAAGTATTTGGTATCTAAGAAAAAGCTATAATATGAAGATTGATATTATGTAAAAGAAAAGTTATTCGAATGTAATTAAATAGCAGAATTTTTTGAAAGACTTAAATTTTAGGATTTTTGTGATTTATTTTTTTTTTATAAAATTAATATTTAAACATTAGTAAAATTTAAAAGAATAGTGATATTTTATTGAAATTTCAGTAATTTAACCGAAAATTATAGAACTAAAAAAATTTCCTCTTTTTAGCACGAAAATTTCCAAAATCTCTGAAAGTATTTTTCAGGGTGTATACCATATATGTAAACCTAATTATTTAAAATAATTTTAAGTCTATATCAGCTTTGCGACTTGAAAACATAACAAAAGAAGAAAAATTATATATTAAAAATTGCCGAAATTTGGATAGGTCTTGTGGGCAGACCTTTGCCCCTAACTCCTCCAAATTTACTTTACACGCATTTACATTAAGATTTCTTAAAAAAAAAATTTTAAAAAAAATTATAGAGCATAGAACAAAAAATAAATTTTATTAGTGAATAAATATTGCCACCTTTTTGGAAAAAAACTAAATATGTAATTTTTTTTTTTTAAATTTTCAATTTTAGATTAATATAACTTTTTAAAGGACTCATATATTTATATGATTTTTTCAGCAATATTCGTTAGAATTTTGCGGAGAATATGGCAAGTAATTTAGAAAAACTTTAGGGGTAATATTAAGCCCTCCAAGTTAAAAAAATACGAGAGAAAAAGGTATAGTCGGTCAAGCGCCGACCATGTGATAACCTACATCATAGCCTATATGAACCAAAATTCGGCAAGGATGAAATTATTGACATATTAAGTGAAAAATAAAAAAAAAATATTAATGCAGAATATTACGTCGATACTAAGATTCACGTGTATTTAAGTACGTTTGTGTGATTTCCGAAATTGAATCTTCTATGGGAGCTGTTATTAATTATGGACCGATCTTTATGAAATTTTACACTTTGATTTATACTTATATTATTAAATATTATTTGTGTTCAATATTAAGTTGTTACTAACATTTTTAAGGGATTCATGTACGTTAAAGTGATTCTCGGAAGAGGTGTTTATATGGGAGCTATGGTCAATTATGGATCGATCTTCATGAAATTTGGCATACGGATTTGTGCTTACATAAAACTTATTTTTGTTAAATTTCATTGAAATAATTTTGAGTGTTAAAACTCCATTTCGGGAGAACATTTGCATGGGTCATCATAATAAATTTCAATAGACTTCGTCCTTGTGTCCAAAATAATTATTTGTGCCAAATTTTATAAAGATATCTTTAAAAATGCGACCTGTACTTTGTTCACAAAATCTATATGGCCAGCCATCCAACCAGACGTACGGCCATTTTTAAATCGACTCAGAAAATGAATGTGGGACGATTGGTATACTTTAAGGTGGGTGTGGGATAATTATATCTATGCGTTACAAACATCAGCACAAACGCATAATACCCCAACCATCTTTGGTGGTGTAGGGTATAATGAGGTAAAAATTTATTTCGCTTTGAATATCTCTTGAACTAAAATGGATAACCCACACATGCAAGCGTATTTTTTAGAGATTTACAAGGACTATTTATATATAAAATTTCTTGTCTGTTATATCATAAATGAATTTTTGGCTATTTCTGAAAAAAAAAAATTGGAGGGCATGACCAGCTCCTTCAAATCAACTCGAAAAAACCTTAGCTCTGACCATGTGAAATTTTATTGAGATACCTCTAGCGGTTCTTTAGTTACTAAATTACTTCCAAAAAAATATGATTTATTGCCTTAGAATTAACTTCAAACTAAAATAACAAATTTCATTTAAAATATTTAATTAGCTTCATTTAATTTTATGAAATGTGATATTAAAGAACAACTTTTAATGAAATTGTTAAATTAAAATTTAATGATATCTTTAGATTTTTTTATTTACACATTTTTATTTCATTCAATTGTTAGTTTAACTATTTCAACAATTTTTAATTTAAAAAAAAAACTTTCAACCAATATTAGTAAAATTTTTTAATGAAACAAACCACCATTAAAATAGTTTCACACTACATTCTATTGCTTATAAAATTATCATGTAATAAAATTTTATAACTTTTTTTTTAAACTTTTTGTTCTTTATTAAAAATGAAACATAAAAATTGAAATTAACACATTTGCTCGTTTTTAATTAAGATAACTTTGGAACAAACACACAAACAAACAAAAAAACAGAGAGTAAAAGGATATAATGGATAATTGTCAACATGTTACTCATTGATGTCAGAGGACAAAACAAAAGGTTTCAACGGGTATTAAGAAAAAAAAAGAAAGAAAGAGAAAATTGTAGTTACATAGATACATAAATGCATATGTAGATGTATATGATATGAGCACTAAAACTTCTATCGAGAGCTAAACTCAATTAATAATAATGAAAAAAAAAAAATAGAAAAATAATAAACTTTTTTAATATCCGTAGATGACTTCATTTTGACATAATTTGGGCAAAATTTGGTAAATATTTGAATGTATGTGTTTTTTTTGCGGGATTATTGTTGGAAATTTAGTCCTTTGATGGTAAAAAAATTAAAAAAAAATTAGGAAAATACATTGAAATGTCAACAGAATAAAAGTAACTAAATTTTGGCCACAAACATTTTTATATTGCCATAATATATATACGTTCTTTTTTTTTATAAGCTATTTCTTTTTTTTTGCTTAAGGAAAATTAAAAATCAACTTTAACAAATATTTTCTTTTTCTACACAAAAGTATATTAACATTTCACTGTGGATCTAATTATCAAAAAAAATGTAAATAAACATATATATTTAGTTTTGTAATGAAAAGCTGGTAATTTTAAAAATAATAGTAAATATGTTTTGAAGGACTTTTCAATAAGGATAATATAGGTAACATAATAATAACACGAATCCTGTGTACATATTACAAAGATTTGTAAAATAGAAACTTAGATACTTTATTTAGTATTTCTAATTATAAATTGATTGCTCCACTGTACTTTTGTATGTGAGTGTTAATGTATAAAAACTAAAGTATATTAAATGTAGGGATGTAAAGTTTTAATACTTAAAAATATGTACATATGTACGTACATATACATATATATGTATATGCATATATTGCTATGCATGTATAGATGTTAGTGTACAACACGATGAGTTTTATAAAAATCATTGAAGTTTTAGCTTAAGGCTCTGCAGTTGATTGTCAAACTAAATGAAACAAAACGTTAGATTGTATTTTACTTTTCATATATGAATGTGTGAATGTTTGTGTTATAATAGATGGATGGACATGCACGTACACTTACATACAAATACATATATCTATGTATACACACACACATACATATCTATATAAATATATATGAATGAATGAATGATATTGGCAAAAGTCCAGCTGGTGTTAGTTCTAAAAATGTCACTAATGCCAGACTTTTATGTCATCAATGAATCTTCTTATAACCTACACAGTTTTAAAATTTTCTTTTATATGATATAATATACATACATACTTATAAACTTAAATACTTCATATTAAGTCATATACAAATACATACTAATACATATATATGTGTAGATTTTCACATTGATATGTATTTATTATACATATATAAAATATAATCATAGTTTTTATGGTTATATTTACTATATATTTTATGGCATATATCATATTGAAAAAGTTGACAAGTACAATAATTTAATATAATTTCTAAAATTTATGTAATGCATTGTTTAACAAATTTTTTTATTAAAATTTTATAAATAATCTTTTTTTTTAATAACTTGTTTATGTGCTTTACATTGCACAAGCATTTTTCATTTCATTATAACATTTTTGAACTAAATTCTTCAAATTAAAATTATCAACAGTGTTGCCAAGACTTGAGAAAAAAGAAGATAAATTGGACTTTAAAAATGGTCAGAAAAGGCTAAATGTCCCAAGAAATAATGCCAGAATAATGCTAATATATTGTCTCATTAAAAAAACACATTTATTTGTTAGTTCTCATGAGTTTTGGTGATTCTTAAAGATACATTAGGGAATTTCTAAATTTACGATAAATAGTTTCTATGGATAATAAAGTTTTTAAATAATAATTATAATATTCTCCTATAAAGAAGAAATCATATTTTATGTGCGGATTAATATACAAAAATGCTTTAATTCGTGATTTTTTGAAAATAAAATTTGTAAATTTTTAGTCTTTTTAAAGCTATGTATATTAAAAATCGAATAATGCTAGCAAAGGCTACAAACGAAAATTTTGAAGCTAAAAGCAAAATAAAATGGCGCTTTAGCCTTAAAAAGGTTAAACTGGCAACACTGTTTATTAATTTGATTTTTGGATTCATGTCTTTTGTAATAATTTTATTAAAAATATCAAAATCAACATTTCTTAATTTTTTTCCAGTGTATCTTTGCTCTCTACGAAACGATTAATCGAAAGAGCCTAAAAATACATGAACTTGATGAACTCAGCCAATACAATTGTGCTATGAATTTTTAGTATCAGTTTAAGTATCAGCTTGGTATCCAACATAATAGATCCAAAAGGACGGAATTTTTTGGTAATTCAAGTTTTGTGAGGATAAAATTTGTAACCTTGTATTTCTTAAACCAAAAAGTTAAATAGTCATCGTTATGTATTTAAAAAAATAATCGATTTGGTGTCTAATGCTCTTTTGAAATACGGCTCTCTTAAGGGGAGAACGGTTAAAATTGTAGTTCGGTACTTTTTTAGAACCCTATAATTTAGTCCAATAAGCATAAAAATAAAATGTGCATCAAATTATTATCTGTTTTAAAATTAGCAAATACAAGTTTGGTACTTTTTTTGAAATTCGTACGTTTAGATGAAAAAAAATCGTATCTGATTTTGGTACTTTTTTCACAAAATATTTTTTCTTTCTACTGACACATACA
>MINK01026030.1:0-13288 GCA_001735545.1 Phormia regina
AATTTCCAAAAAAAAAAAAAAAAACAAAAAAATAACAAAACAAAACAAACAGACAGATTGCAAAAGGGGGGAAAAACAAAAACAATTATGAAAATGACCAATTATAATAGTATTTACTGTTACCACATTTATTATTTAATATTTCATGTTAATAATTTTGCTCTATCGTACAATTTACAAATGATTCATTTTGTCATAATTTCTTTATAATTTAATTCGGGCCATTTGAACATAAATATTTTTTAATAAATTTTAAATATTTAATTTATAGCAATGACATTAATTTGTATTATTTTTTTTTCTTCGTTGATTTCTTTTCATTTTAGATTAAAAGAGAAATAAAGAAACGAGAAATGCCAACCTCAAGCAAAATGCAACGTTCTAAATGACGTCACGTTTTTTGAAAATAAATAAAACCGTTCAAGAGGAGGACGGATAGCAGTGAGCAGTGAAAGGAGATTTTGATTCTATATTTGTACTCCTGAGCAAAAATAGAAAAGCAATTGTGATATTTTTTCTTTTTTTTTTGTTTTATTAACGTTTTCAAGTGAAACACTGAAAGTACGTTAAAAAAAAAAAAAACATTTNNTAAGTGAAACACTGAAAGTACGTTAAAAAAAAAAACATTTAATTATTAATAAATTAACTTTTTTTATATACATTAAAAAAATAAAACTACTTCAGTTTTAAATTATTATTTAACTTTTTTTATACACTTCATTTGTCGGTTTACGTTTATTTTGTTCCTACAATTAGTGTTTTTTTTTCTTTTAAAAATTTTATGATTTTCCATAAATGTAAACGTGGTATTCATTTACTTTAATAAACGTAACGAAAAAAAGACATTTGTGCAGCTAACTAAAGCAGAAAGAGAGAGAAATAGAAGACCCTTTTTTGTTAAAAAAAAGAGAGAGGCGTTTAATTAAGAAAACAAATTGTATTTTAATACAGTCGCCATGTCACATGGGGGCGGCCAGGAATGTTTGTAATATTTCCAGCTGATGAACTCATCTTGATGACATACGGTGCTGCTATACCTCGTATAAGTCCACGACCAACACTCGATTGCCTGCGTGAACCTCAAGTACCAATTGTTATACCTGCCCGAAGTTTACCTCCCCCCTCAACATCGTCGTTTACCACTTTACCAGCACCTTCAGCAACAACAACTACAGTTTCGACAACACAAAGCAGCAGCTTTTTCACCCGCTTTCGAGGAAGCCATAAACAACAGCAACAACAGTTGCAACAATTAGAATTACAGCAGCAAGAACAAGAGGAATTAACCTTAACCTGCGAAGAAATTGAGCAATATCCAAATTATCCTCCAGAGCCATTGGCTCATAGACTTTTACACTCCACTTACGAACGTCCCCAACTACCTACGATTTTAGAAAGACCTTCACCGACACCTTCACCTACACCAATTCAATTTACATCCACATCATCGTCAACACCACCTCTAACTCCTACACGTCGCAGTTCTAAATCATCTTTGCAAAGATCTACACCCGTTCAACGTACGCCTCTGCAACAACGTAGACCTGAACTGTTAACAGCAACACCGATGTATAATGATTTAAATATGCGCTCTTCACAACAACAACAACAACCATCATCTTCATCATCCCGCCCCACTCTAGAACGTTCAATCGCCTTACGCGAATCCACTCCACTGAGATACAATGAAGATCCTGCTGGGGCGATGGGTTCTAATCTCTACCCACCCATACATTATCCCACAGGATCTTTAGAACATCCCAGTAGAGAAAGTAGTCCCAGCATATTTGTGGAACCACCCGATACAGATCCCACAAAACCACGTTTAGGTCCTGGCTGGGGTCGTCCTATGTCTCCGATGGAGTTGCCGCCAGAACCCTCAACGTCCCAGAAATCACCGTCGAGTAAATCTCGGATGTTAAGACCTAAACTACATATACCGCTGGGAAGACTGGGTCGTTCATCATCCAGCGATCAAAAAGAATCTCATAGACTGCGTGAAGATTTAGAATTACAAGTAGAAAATCCTATATTTAATACTGAAAACTTAAGACAACTTAATTTTGATGCTTTTTTCGATTCCGGTGAACCGGTCTACAAGCTACAACCGAAAACACCGGGTGCCACACCTTCGGACGGTTCAACTGGTGGTAATCTACCGCCTTTAGATAATTATGCTGGGGTCTATGGTTCACCACGTAAAAACCGTAATACCCCGTCGTCGGGTGGCCTATTTGCCCGTTCGCCTCGAGAGGAAAAACTTCTTAGTTCACGTTCCAAAAGTGACGAACATTATGAGCCTGTAAGAGATAGTCGTGCCTCTTCTGTGGGTCCAGCAGCTGGTTCCACCAGTATGGCTAGTGGTGGCAGTGGTGCCGGTGGCGCCGGCAGTACCAGTGGTGGTGGTGGTGTGCCCCAGAAAGGTGACAGGTGCCCCCAAAAAATACTTTTTTACAAAAATCTAATCTCATTGTTTACAGTTTGACAGCTTGACAAAGTACTATTTACTTTTAAAATAACTTTTGTGCTCACGCTCTCTCTCTCTTGCTGATCGTCGCTCTGCTACCATTGCGGTATGCAGTGAGAGAGCGAGGGCAAAGTGTAAATCTGTTGTCTTCTAACATTTTAAAAAATAAATTACTAGAACAATAAGTAAAATGAATGCCGCTAACATTTTCTCTTAATTTTTAATAAATTTGTTTGCTTTAAGATTTTTTTTTAGAAAATTATTATTATTTTTTTGATTGAAAAAATAAAACCGCTTTTGAGATATAAAGTAATTGATTTCATATCGACTTTATGAGATGAACATAATGCCTCAATATTGACATTGACTTGGACATTAACATATAAATTGATTTAAATTTTTAAATTATTGGAAATATTAGTTTCAAATTAGCTCAACTTTAACTTAGACATTGACAGATGCGTTTATGTTTACGCAGATACTGTCTTAGCTCATTTAAAACACTTTACAGATATATATCTTTAGGGTAAATAGAATAGAAGAAGTCTGATAATATTGAAATACTTTGCGTGGTTTTATTTTTTCAACTTTTATTGTGAATAATATTTATGTTTTTTATATTTATCATTTAATTTCATTTTATTTCTGCTAATACTAACAAACATTTTGTAATAAAATTTTTCTTTTAATATTTTTGTTTTCGTTGGTTCGTGTGCGTGTGTTACTTGTATTACTTTAATTGCTTTGAAACATTTTTTCCTTCATGTTTTGTACAATTTTATTTCATTTCAATTTTCATCTCCGGGGAAATTACATTGTATTTAGCTTAACATAGTGAGCAGAGAAAATGACTTTAAACAAAAAGTTTCTCTTAAGTTAGTTAACCCCATCGACGCAGAATTGTTTTTATATTTTCTTTTTTTTTTTTTAGTTTCAGTTTTGTTGGTTGGTATTAAAAATGCATTAAAAACACTTATCCGCTTGTCATTTAGCGTCAATAAATGTCAGTCACTAAAGTGAAAAAGCGACAAAGTGCATGGAATAAAATTTTATTAAAAAAAAAAGGAAAATAAAATTAAAAATAAAACAAAATGGGGGAAGTAAACTAAACTTGAAATTTATACAATATTGTGATGATATGTGTGCTAAGAATACACAGATGATATTAATAATAAGTACACTGTCTAGAAATTTAAATCATTGTAATAATGGGATTATATTTTATTTTAAAAAAGATTGTAATACGAGATTTATTTAATAATACTTAAAGTGTACTTATAATTATATTCTTGAGTATAGTAGACAAGGACATCTAAATGTATATAAAAAGTTTAACTAGTTTTCAAATAAAATTCATAGAGTTTTCTAGAAAAAAAAAAACAATAAAACAAAAACATTTACAAAAACTATATAAATAAAAACCTAGACATTTTCATGCGTATATTAAAATCGTTACACTGTGTCTTGTTTATATTCTGTCTGATTTCTGTAAAACTATTTTGGTTCGATTTCTGTTTGTTTTACCAACTTTTTAATTTAATTACAATTTTTGGCGAATCAATTTTCTAACATTATTTTTTTTTATTGTTTCAGTTGTTGTTTTTGTTATAATATTTTCAAATTTTGTTTTAATTTGATATTAATTATTGTAAATTGTTTTATTAACTAACAAAATTGTATTTATTTTTCTGTTTTAAAACTTTTAATATATAGATTTCTTGGGAAAATCTTCAAGTGGTCCAAAAAGTCGTAATTTCTTTGGGTGGAGGGGACCACGGGGTGGTTCCCTTAGCCCACAATCTAGTATGGCGTCCTATAATGGAGTGCTTAAGGATTACGGTCACAGTAGTTTAAATGAGGCTTTTAAATCCCAAAATAATGTCAACTTTAAATTGATTAAAACTGGTAAGTGATTTACAAAAAATTGATTTAAATAAAAATTTTCATTTTTTTCTTTGCACAATTTGTAAATTTTTAGAGAAATTATCATAGTTATGGCAAGTTTACGCATAGATATTGATATAGTAATTGACTTGGATATGGAAACGAATATGGACATCGATTTGAACATACGGATATGGATTTTAATATTGACATATTGACAGACTTTGACAAAGAACTTGAAATAGTAATTGTTATAAAAAATTTATATTGTCTTAGGTATAATATTTAACATTTTAGGTTTCATTTTACAAAATCTCAGAATATTTCTCAATTCAGAAATTCCATGTTCACTAGGTAATTCACTTCAAAGAACTTTTATTATTCTAAATTAAGAAGCTCAAAATTAAAAGACTGCGCCCGAACAAATTTGTGCAAAATCTTAGACTTGTTGTTGTTTATTTTATTACTACATAATAATTTATTAAAAGCGAATAGAAATTATTTTTTTCAATTTAGTTTAAAAAATCTTAAGCAATTGATTCCATTTTTATAAGCTAATTCAGTATGTAGTAAATATTTTGTGAGCAGTACTTAAATATCTTAAGCATTATTTTATTGTAGAAACAAAAAATTATAATAATATTTCTAGGAATTATTTCCTCTTAAGTTTTTATGACAAATGTGTCACAAACATCATGACATCTGTTTGAAAATGAAAAAAATTATATCTCATAATTTATAAGTGTATTCTTGAAAGCATGATTGTAATGACATAAATGTCATAATGACAGGTGATATACAACATTTTACTTTAGCTATATAAGTTATATAACACAAGAAATTGATAAAAAGAAAAGAAAATTATCTTAAATTTTCATATAAATCAAAAACATTAAATCAATATTCTAGTTTTTTCTTTCAATAAAAATAAAAAAACACTCCCAGACATTTTACAGTAATTATGCAATTCACTCAAGCAAATTGTAAAAGATCCTTAAATACAGTTCATGGCATTTCTTTATTTTTATTACATCATTTTCCTAACTTGGTGGGTGCTTGAAGCTAAACACATTTCTATTTGCAGTTTTTTTTTTGATTTTGATTTATAATGCCTCAATGAATTTTTTGCATTTAATGAGTTAGAACAGCATTTTATTGTTGTACAACAACATTCATAAAAAATAATAGAGTTTAAATAAATCATTCTTAATGAACTTCTTCTATTACGTCTGTCTTTCTGTCTGTCCCCTAGATGCCTGATTGGCTAAGTGTCGGGCATGTTTTTCAAAGTTCACATTCAGTAAGCATTCTCATCATTATTAACAATTATCATTATTGCCATTTTAACTCATCACAATATTGACATTTTAATAGTTTCTTTGTTGTTTCGTCTCGACCTTGTCTCCTCTGATGCTGCAGTTCTACTTTATTTCTTCTTCTAAGGGTGATTATGACACACAGGGAGTTTGTTTCATACTCGAGTTCATTTTATTGCATAAATCGTTTTAAACAATGACATTAGAGGAAACTGTGAGGGGGGAGGAGAAGGTGGGGTTGTGTAAAGTATAACGTTAGAAACTAAAGAAAATTTATTAAAATTGTACACTTGATTACTTTGAAAGACTGATTGACTCGTTGAATGGCTGCAAATGATTTTAAGTTTTACAGTAATGAGTTCATTATCATTTCAGTTAGTTTAGGTTATTTTCTCTCTTCGTCTTCGTTGACAATTTTAATACTAAGACAGATATATAGATTGTATTGTTTTTAATTCTATTCAAAACTCTTATTGTTTCGTATTTTTTTATTAAAAAAAGATTTATAGAAGACTAATGAAATGAACAAAGATATTGACATTTTTAGCTTTTTACAAACAGGTAAACCACATTTCATGCAATTGTTTTATCTAAATGATTTTTCATCATAATTTTGCATTATACGTTTGTATATATTTTTTTTTGTTTAATTTCCATTTTAAGAAAAAATAATTACGCTATTACAACAAAATTTAAAGTTATAGTTCTTTAACGTTAATTACTGTAGTAAAAATTTTATGCCTTCATATATGAACCATATGTTTTCTTCGTACGCAATTGATACATAGACATAGAAATTGAGATGATAACAAATTAAACATTTTAAAATCTTTGTCGATCTATGAATATATGATTTTTTTAATATCATCAATTACATAAATGTCGGAATAGTTTAATTTTTTTTTTATTTTTTTCTTGTATAAAAAAAATCACAATTCCACAAAATCGTTTTACTAAAGATTATTTTTGTACCACAACCAAAGTAAATAAAATTTTTATTTGAAGTATTTTCTTTTCCTTTATACAGGAAATTTATTTTATCCTTATTATACATGTAACTATATGTAGTACATAAGACATCAATTGCTGCACTTGAATTTTATTTTATTTAGTTTTGTTTGCTTATGATGGCCTGAGAAATTCAAGTTGGAATAAGAAAATAATAAAATAAAATAGAAAATATTGATGAAAAAAAAGACTTACACTACAATAGTGCTAAAGTGATTTAATAGCAATCGAACAAAGATACTACATAATAAAAATGTACGTTAAAGAAAAAATGAAATCTTGATATGAATTTATTATTATCATCCTTTTTTTTAGAAAGTATTCAAATACACATTTCTTAATATGATTGTGGTGTATGGGATAAAAGTTCTAAAACGCAAATATTTTGACTTTCACAATTTTGTTTATTTCACACTTTGAATTTCAATTTAAATCTCTTAAAAATATGGCCTCTTAATTCTCCTTTATTTCTGCATATTTGGCTATATGTATCTATCTTTAACCTGTTACTAGTAATACAGACTAATCAAATCTTAGGCATTTGTTTGCGCAAAAAATTACTCCCACAATCCATCATATGTTTGGTGATTTGATGATTAAAGTGCCAAAATGACTGTTGGCAAAATTAGGAGGTTGTGAGTTTTCAAAAGGTTCTATATTGGAAATGTACACGGAAAAATATAATTCAAATTATTTTTTTTTTATTAAAATATTAACTAATACAAAATTTAATTATATGATTTATTAATATAATTAATTTTCTATTTTTATTTTTAATAAATAAATTGAGAGCCCTTAAAAAATATTTTCAACTATTTTCAGATAAAGCTCTAGTAATAACATCTATCATTGTAGTTATTAATATTATCATTTTGTTGATTGGAGCAAAATCAATTAAAAATTAATTAATATAAGCAATTTCGTAATTGAAGTGGATTTCTACTTTTTTCTGTGTAGTTTTTTGGTACAATATCCTTGCAGTCATTTCCATGAAATAAGATTATTGTGTGTTAATTTTTATGTTATTTTTGTTTTTGCTCTGGTGAGCGGAAATTTCTTAGCTTTTTTATTCGCACTTTTAAGTATTTGAATGACAACAAATTTGTTGTCTATGAACAAAAAAAGAAAAAAATACAATTTAAATGGCTTTTTGTAAACTTTACAAAAAGTGATATGGTTATGTAAGTTTTTTAATCTATTTGTAATTTTTGTTTATAAAAATGCATACTTTTGCGAACTTTTTAATTGGTGTAGACGAAATAGTAAAGTTCGTCTATTAGTCCTTTCCTCTGTTGAAATGTATTTTTCAAGGCTCACCGAAATCTAATTTATGAGTAAAAATATAAAACAACTACAGCTTTCGATAAAAAAATTGAAATTTTCTGTTGTGTTACGATCTGTGATCTTTTACGTTATTATTTGTTTCTTTTTAACACGGCTTTCGAATAAAGCTATTTTGTGTATTGTTTAAATAACTTTCTTTCTTTAAAAGTAAAGGCTCCAATATTTGCTATTTGTTTTTTTCAAAATATTTTTTTTTTCACCAAACGCTTCTATAAAATAAAACTCATATAAGATTTAATTTTTCCGATTGCAGCACTGTTTCGAATTGAAGATAAAAATCTCTTTATTGTACAGAGGAAAAAAGAAAAAAAGTCCATTTGTATTTGATTATTGTTAAATGGTCATGTATTGTTTTTCGCTTTTATCACCATAATGGTCTTCTTGGGAAAATTGTTAAAAACAAATTGTGTATTTTATTGAGTTGACGATAAAAAAGAAACTTATTGAAACATAATACACTCAGAAAAAAACTTAAGCAATTTAAAGCTTTGGTACAACATATACGACTAAGGCAGTTGTTTAACGGCAAATTATTTTACGTAAAGGCTTCAAATTAATGTAATAATATTTAGAACAAGCTTTTCATTGTTTAATGTTAGTTTAAATTGACATTCAGTCTGAGTATAGCACATTTGGGTTTAATTGTTTAATTTAATTTAGCGTTATTTATTTTAGGTTTAAGCTAAAAAATTGGATTGAAAAAATTTATAAAAAAAAATTCTAGAGTTCTAACGGGAACGGTTAGTTCTCAAATTTATTATTTCGATTAAAAGAAGAAAAAATTCACTCACTATGTGGCAGAGAACCAAGCCGAGCCAAAATTGTCAGCAACGGCTGCACAGCATGTTTTTGGTCGACGGCTTATATGTCGCCTTTTTGTTTTACCTGGAAAATCAAGTTGTTTTGGGAGCAAAAAATAAATGTATATTAAAATATAAAAAAATAAACTGTATTGAATATATGTAATAAAAAAACTTATCTGAAAAAATGATTCTGAAATCCTAAATTACAGAAAATAAAATACAAAATATTGTCTTTAAATTTATCTTTTTTAATATATTACTCTGTCAAGTTGTATCTATAAAAAAATTGTCCGGATTTATAACATTACTTATACAATTTTCTAAAGAATTATATCCAATGAAAATCTTAAGCCATTGTCACTGTCATAATTTGAAATTTTTAAATAATTTCCTATAGCATCGTACTATTTTTTTTCCCAAAATTGTATTATATGTCCTCCTGGGTTAGTTCTGTGACCTATTCTAAAACTGATTAAAAAGGTGGAATTTATTTAACTACAACTGTTAAGATTTTTGTATCGAATTTAAAATATCTGTCCGTCCTATAATCATATAATTTTTAAAACAATTTTCTACATTTGAAAAATCTTGCTTAATTTTTTTCTATAGCCCTATAAATTTAAAAATTTGTTAAAAATTTTAGTATTTTCGAAGTATGCTGAGGGTCAATTAATCAAAATGGTTTTATTATTCATTATCGAAGTTTTAATTTTTGAAATACACAGGTGAAAGACATTTTTTACATTTAATAAATTCTTAAAAACAAGGTAAAAGAATTCCATTTATTTTAAAAGCGAAAGAATCAGATAGTGAAATAACTTTAGTAATTTTTCACGACTAGACGAGTTGAGATAATGTAAAAAGTGTCAACACATGTATTAGGAATAGAGGGATATTAAAAAAAAATCCATTTCTATATTTCTTAATTATTTGAAAGAAAATTATAATGTAATTTGTCTGTAAGCTTAGGTCCTTCCCTAAAACTCTCTCTTACATTTCAATACGATCCTTTTATTGGCTTAGAAGCTATAACTTTGCTGCTCAGTTATAATTACAGTTTTACTATAATTTTGTCACTGTATATAATGATGTCATAAATTTTAATGATATTCTTTGGTTTCTGTATTATACTCAGATAGTTGCTGTTTTTATTTTCTCTCATAATTTGTTGATGCTATCATAATAATAATTCTTTCAGTGGATACTCGAACCTCTTTAAAATTGAGTTTTAAGTTTCATCTAGTTTTTATTGAGTGGTCTCATAATAATGTCGGTGAAAAGTATCTGTACACTACTTATTTCACTCACCATTGTTTTATTTTTGTGCAATTACATTGTTGTCGTGGTTGTTGTTTGTTCAAAACTTTTCATCGTTTTTATTAACTTCAAGAGCAAAAAAAAAAATAAAAAATTGGCATATGATAAAAGAGAAAGAAAATGAAATATAAAATTGTGTTCAAATCAAATGCAATAACATGCCACATAATCCCCTTTCTGGACCCTACTTTCCCATAGCACTTTGTTAAGGATTTTCTTTACTTTGTTGACTGCAATTGTGAGGACATTTCTAAATTCCTTTTTTTTTTGTTGTAAATAATGCTCTTGAGATTCGTTTCTTTTTTCAGTTTTTTTACTCTCAACTTGTTTTATATTGAGTTTTACTAGTTTTTTTATTCTTCTTCTTCTTGTTCTTCTTTAATAGCTTCATGATCCTGTTAGTGGTGATTCAGGAGGTGCTGATACTTTATATTTGTCTGTGATGAGTAGTTATAAGTGGTAGTTGTTGTTATAATCTTGCATTTACTACTACTACTACTACTACCACATTCCGGTAACATACACTTAATTTTAGTGTTACCAGATTGTTTCTTTATCTTTTTTTTTGTGATGGACATTGAACATTGTATTGGAATAAACAGTTCTAAACATTGAAATAAATATTTTTTTTTTAATAAATTTAAACATTTTTCTCTACCTTGAGATCAAAAATCATCTGGTTACCTCACATAGTAAAATACTTTTTTAATTTAATATTTTGTAACTGACATTAACAACTTCGTTAGAGACACTTGTGTATGTCAGTCAGTCAGTCAGCCTCTGTTAAATAGTTATTTGCCACTAAAGAATGAATGTATTGTGTTTGTTGGATACTCAATACAATTTATAATATTATTATTGTTGTAGGATAACAACTATTAAAGCAACAACAGCAACAAGGACAATAAGAATAAACTACAATAAAATACAAATATCATATGTCATGGTTATTGCAGCAATACTTAGTTGTAAAATTCCTTTATACGAGTGTATGCATGTATTTGTAAATGTATTTTACCTTTCAAATACATTTAAGACACTTTTAACTTATTGATGCATTAATATGAGACAAGAGTAAATAAATGTTAACACAAATACATAAACATGGATATACTACATTATAAAATAGTTTTAATTAATTTAACATTGAAACACATACACAAAAACATTTATGTTGGAAAATAGAATACATACATGTTTAATATATATTTATATAACCAAAATTGATGATTGTAATTATAAGAATAAATGTTAATTAAGTATTTAAGAGAACATTAATATTACTTTGTCTCTGAAATGTTAAAGTGCAAAAATTTAAACATTAAATATCTGTATAGATATTAGTACCGAGAAACTGTCTAACAATTCAAAGTAATGCAGAAAGTAGCAGTTAAGACCGCATTGTCATACATGCAGTAAGCTATAGTAACTTAATTTAAAGACATTTCTATAGATTTCTATTCATTTAAAGTTCTATAATATGAAGTTATGCACATGTTCTATGCTATATGCGTAAAGTTTATGCAAACTATTTTTGAATGTATATATTTTTCCATATACACATGTATGTATATGTGTGTCTATATGAATGAAATCCACAAAAAGTTGCATACTGTGTCCTGCATTTTAAGCAAATATTTTTTTTTCGAAGAATTGATAAGTTCATACACATATTCGCTTTTGGTTTTTATATCAGTCTAATATAATTTGGTCATTCCAATTTGATTTACATAATTTAATTTTAAAGAAAGAAAAACCAAATTCAAAATAAATTTTATTAAGGCAAATAAATATTGATTGTTTTTATACTGAATATAAAATAGTTATATCAAATTATGGACAACTATCATAAAAATTGTTAATATTTTGAACAAATTTAAAAAAAAAAACTTTAATTAAGAAATTTCCGATTAGAGTAATAAATTCATATTTAAATCTATAACCTTTTTGTTATTTTTTTATTACAGTTTCCGATTTTACCGAAAACCTTTCCCATTTGTATGAGGAACATGCAACTGCCCTTCAAACCCTTGTTACCAATTTCCGTAAAAAGAATGCCGAACTTAGAAAAGAAAGGTAAGAAATAGACATAATTGATGGGTATGCAAACGCAATTGTATAGATATATACTTATCTTTATTCTCACTTAAAATTATAACTTTATAATTTTATATTTTTATAACTTTAAAATTTTATATTTATAATTTTATGATATTATAACTTTATATTTTCATAATTTTATATTAAATAATTATTTTTACTTTGAAAGTATAACTTGTATGTTTGTAAGTAAATATAATTATTTTCTTGGCAACAAATCATTTCGTTTACATCCTTTACGCTCTCAAAAACATATGCTTTATAATTGAAACATGTGTCCATACTTTAATTTATTTATCAATTTTATTTGCAATTTAATATTTTCTTACAATTTTATTTATTTATTCTTCTCTATTTACAGACCCGCCTGTCATTTGTCAATTTTCCAAGCCTGGGAAACATTCCTACAAGAGGTTGAAACGGATTCTCAAGCATCCAATGATGTGGCAAATGTCCTCTATAGACAGGTATGTAAACGTGTCCAAATGTGTCTATTTGTCGGTGTGATTTTCAGCTTAATTTTTCCATACAAATCCTCCTTCATATCCATTCATACCACTTAACAAATTCATTTGATTTGCTTTCTATTTTGTGCCGTCAATGTGTCAATCAGGTTTAGTTTACATTGAAATTATGTTTATGTGAAATGAAACCTTTAGAAGTTTATAATAAAGAGATTCAGTTGAGAGGGTGGAATTGGAAAACTAGTCAGTCATATTCATTGATTTTTATAGCAAATCAGAAACTATGGATAGATGATACTAATTTAATTGTATTTTGATTTTGTGGGTTTTGGTTTATTTTTTTGTTGTTGTTTTTCACTTAACAAATAAATACATTAAATGGATTTTCAATGAGTTTATATGAATTCATACACATACTAATATGCGTACGAATGTATGTGTTTAATTCACACTAAAACTGACAAATTGTCAATTACTGACAATACATATTGATGGCATAAATGTTTGCAGGTGATTAGGGAATTAGTTTTAATATGTCAGAGTGTTTGTGACGAAATAAACATTTCCCATAATTATTTATTATGA
>MINK01026110.1:5483-19537 GCA_001735545.1 Phormia regina
TTTATCTAAACACAAAAAAAAAAAAAAATAATAATAATAATAATAATAAGCCACGCCTTTTATAACAACAGGATTACCATTTTAATTAAAAAAGTCAATTTTTAAAACACTCCTTGTCCGATCTAGAATTTTGGGTATTTTTGAACAAAAAATTGTGAATATATTTACACACTTCTTTTAAAGATTGCTCTTTTTTATTATACTAAAATTTCACATTTATAGCTTAATTCATGTGGGTTTTATTTAAGCTGCAATATTGGTTATTTTTTTTTACAAAATAGAAAAAATTTTCATTTTTAAGTCAATTTAAAAAGCATTTATTCAAGAATTTGCTATGATATGATATAAAATATTTGTATAAACACTTTACATAGTCTTTTAGAAACTAACTGAGTCTTAACCCCCTTTAACAAAATTGGCACATTTTCCTTCATTTACTTATATGGTAAATGAGTGCCGCAGTATTCCCTGTACATGATTTGGAGGAGCACAAGTTTCTAACTGGGCTGGGGCGCACAGTGATTCGTTCCCATATAACGACTGGACAGAAGTAGAAGGAGTTATCATAGACTTATGAATTTTTGTACACTAATAAAATTTTATATAATAAGAAAAATACAACATTAAAAAAAAAAAAAAAAAAAAAAAAATCGGTGCAAGGACTCTTTACACCCCATACATTCTGAAATTTGAAAATGCCATATTTTACACAAATTTAACAACCAAATTCTAAAAACTAGTATATTAGTACTTTTATGACTATAATTATGTGTGCGATTTTTATTTTTAAACGGAGTAAGGACTATGGTAGCTGTCATATATCCTTTTTACTAAAAATTTCATAAAACTGCTAAAATGACACATAATATAAAATAACTTTTGCATAGACTTGAAGTTGACAATGTTCTTATCCTTGAATTTAGTCCAAATAACATACAAATTATTTAATTTTTATTAATATAAATATTAGTAAGGAATACAAGACTTATACGTGTTATAAATAATATATATTACTCATACGCGCGGTTGTACATGAAAAATGTACAAATATTACTAACAAAGTGCAAAATGTTTTCGAATGATTAGTTCTCTTTAAAGCAATTAAAACAAATTAAACTTAGCTTTTTTTAGTTAAAAAAATGTGAAATTAAAGTTTTTAATGAATTTTTTTTTAGAAAATATTAATTTTTCGTTCCTTGAAAAAATATAAATTACAAAACAGCTGAGCAAAAAGTGGCTTCATTCTTTATTGATTACTATTAAGGGGAAACGGGGAAATAAAAAGGAAAATATAAATTTAAAAACCATGCATTAATCTTCTTTATATATTTTATCAAACTTTGTAAATTTTATGTTTTTAACACAAAATAAAGTTTTACATAAAATTTATCAAAATGTTTAAATATTAATAAAAATGAATTAATAGCGATTTGTTTTGTTAAAACTTGTTTTATGCTGAGCTGAACTGCATAAAGAAAAGCTGAAAGGTTCTTAAAAATCTATTAAGTTTTATTTTATTTATTGGTCACTTCAAAAATAATAAATGAAAAATATAATTTTTACTTTCTACGAAATATTTTATTATATAAATTATAAGCAAAAGGTGGTTATACTTTTCACTGTTTTAAAAATGTCTCATACAAATTTATGGTATCAGCTTTAGAAAATTAAAATCGATGAACTAATCTTCTTGAAATAGTTTTTCGAATTTAGTCAATTTTGATATTTTCAAATTTCCAAACAAATTTTAACAATAATTTAGAAAAGCAATCAAGGAAATAAAATATATTGTTTTTAGATGAAATTTTAAACTTACGTTTTCAAAAGAAATAACAGAAAAAACTAATGAAATATATTTTTAAAAATTATTTTAAGGGAGGCATCCAAATTAATTTTTTTCAATACACACATTTTTGTTATATATTTGATGATTTTGGCGCCCTCTGGTGGCATGATTATGTTTTCCAAATATATGGGACATAATTTTTTAAAAAGCTTATATTATTATCTCTAAGAAATATGTAAAATTTCTAAAAATTTCGGCGTACACACACAGCAATTTTCCTTTCCCCAATTTTTACTTTTTAAAGGAGAGATGTTAAGAGAATGTAAAAGTTTAGTATACTCTTCTCCTCTCTCTCCTATAAACTCAGAATTGCAGTAAGAAAAATTGTTGTGTGTGAACCTGGGCAATTATTACTTTTGTATTTTTGCCAATGAAACGAATCCCTGTGAGGCGGAGGGAAAACCCCCACAAATTTATTTAAAGATCTATAAAAAATGTATATTTGTTTGTAAATACTCCCCTTAACCTTTTTGAACAGGTGTTCTAAAACCCATTAATAGTCTGGGGAATTCGTAATAACTTAAAAATATTATAGTTAATTTATAATTGGGGGATTCACAAAGTGTGCTATCATGTCGTATTGTCATAAGTCATAAAATTTTCCTATAAATAAAAAATATTTTTATTGCTTTTCTTTTGTAAAACTTTGTGACATTATGACAATACGACATGATAGCACACTTTGTGAATCCCCCAAATATATAATAATATATAAATTATGTTTTTTTTTAATATTTAGTTAAAAAAAAAACAAAGTACTCAATGCAACATTTTTCTGAAAACTATAAAGTGGGCAAATTTTTTCCATAAAAACTTAAGGTCCCATGCGACTTGGGTTAATGATAATTCTTGAAATGACAGCACATTTTTGTCACCCAAAGAACGATACTAGTGATAGCTATGATCAAAAATTCAAAAGTTTAATAAATTTTGTTGCAGCCTAATATTCATACATAAGTATAAGTATGGATTGAATTTAACCAAATCGAACCATTTATTTAGTCAATCGTACACTCATACACTTGTTCATTCAATACAAAACCAATCCTTTACTTAACATACGAATTATATTGAAAATTTGTTAAGATTGTAATGCATGCCACAGATACTCATAAATACTTTGTTTAAAAAAACTTTGTTACCATCAATGTTCCCCAACGAATTACAACATACTACTAACACTAACTGCTGTCAGTAGGTATAAGTACAAGTGAAGATCTTTGTATACTTACACTTAAATTATACAGTAAGCCAATGGAACGAACTAAAACTCATTGTGTTGTTATGCAAACTATGAACTGCTTCATATATACATAGATACATATATACATGCATATACTTAGTTGCTTATTACAATGTATTTATGTAATAAGTAGTTTTATACATTTACTATTTACTCTTACACTTACAAACATATATATATTTATAATGTAAAATTCATTGAGAGAATTTTTTTGTTAACAATTATTTGCCATAATCAATGAATATATATATATTGTAGAGTAAAAGTTTTCCCTGTTAACGTATTTTATGAACGAATGAACGAAGTATTTGTGTTCATTGTTTGTTTGCATTTGAATAAATATTTAAATGGTTGGATAAAGTTCTGAGAATCTAATTTCACAAATGTATAAAATAAATATTGTTTACTTAATATTATTTGAAATCTAGCACAAATACTTGTCTTGTCCTTTAGCATCTTTATCCACATTGGTAAATGCCTGACAAATGCTTTAGATATATATTTTTGTAGCCAATTGTAAGTATTTGTTGATGAAGATAAAAGACACTAAAGTTTATGCTACTGCAAGTAATTCCGAAATGTCTCGAGGAAAATGGTTAATTTTAACGACTTGAAATTAATCATTAAAATAGTTTTTGGCTTTTATTTCCAGAAAATGGTCACAACTTTCTTTAATGTCAAAAATTTTAATTATTTATTCTGATATTTTATATCTTTATTATTTATGCTATTATATCTAAGTGAAAAAAGCAAATAGAAAATGAGAACACTTTTAGAATTATATATTTTTGATCAAATTATCCTTGAAGAAATAGAGTCATTCTAATGAAATTTTGTAACAATTTAAATAAATTTGTTTCTAATATTAGGTAATTAAAACAATTTTTTTTTTAATATAATCATACAATCAGATTTCGAGATATGCTTCAATATAAAATAATGACTCCTTCATTTTACAAATCCTGATTTATTGCGATAACTATAGTCAATTCAAAAATGTGTGTTAGAGGCTTAACCCTTTTGAATACCCAGTATCCGAATTGACTGAAAAATCCCATTCTGCATAATTTGTGTATTCCTGTGTTTTAAGTGTAAATTAAACGTTTGTACAAAATTCCAAGTCAAAACGTCAAAAGAAGGCTAATGTTTGTACTGAACCATACAATTATCTGAAAATCCGTGCAATTAGAAGTATAAAACGAAAATAAGATAAAGTCGGTCTAGCTCGACCATATGATACCATACACCATTCGGGGATAAGATTTGTGGCCAGTTGTGGACCGCTATCTGTATTAAGTGTAAAATTATATATACGAATATGGAATATAACGTCGATACTAACATTTCTCGAAAGAGGGACTTACATCACAGTTATGGTAAATTATTTAATCAACACTTATATTATCACTTATTTGTGTCTAATATTAACTTGTTACTCACATTTTAATGGGATTTATGTTCTTTAAAGAGATTTTATGGAAAGTGTTTCTGTAAGAGCTAGAAACCTGTTTTTATTTAAAATATTTTTCACATGTACGGACAGACGTACGGATATTGTTTGAACGACACAGAAAGTATAAAAAGTATAAATTAAGGTGGATCCTAGACCAATAATTTAGGGTGTTACGCATAATACCTTCCCCACCTACAATGTTGTGAGTGGGAATGTTTATTTAATAATATTATATATAATAATATAAAATACAAAAAAAAAAAAACTTTTAGTTAGAATAATTTTGAAAAAATCAGATATATCCTTAAAAAGCTATAGGAAATAATTTATTCTTTCGTGTTTAGAACTTGGTTTAGTTTTTAGATTTGTGTACACGCATTTTTCATGCGCACTTCTTAATTTATAAATTCTCGAAAAAGTACCCCCAAATATCTAAAATTTATGATCCCATTCTAAATTGTTTATTTTATAATACTTAAAACAGCCCTGCAAAAACTTGGTAATGGAATGTAGTTACAGATGCAGTTACTCTTCAATGATAACCACATACTGTCTGCAATACATGAAAGTGTATTAGTAAGTACTTAGATTTAATCTGATATGTAATCAATCAATTGAGAACATATTTTTGAAAAATATTAATATTTATCAATCTTTCCATTTTAATTATAAAAATGATATACTTTTAGAGTGGATAAACATTAAAATACATTATTTACTTGTTTTTCTATGTCGAATGAAAATTTTATTTCGACAATTCAGTTTTAAATTATAATATTAAATTTTATATATGTTTTCAATAATCAAGTGTTTAGTTTTCTATATTTCAGTACTATTTATAACCGATAATGTAACTAGTTACTATTCATTTGGCTAGTAATGACTTCTGCAACAGACATGTAAGTAATGACTATCTGAAATGCCTACCAGTAATAATATAATGACATCACCGTGTTAAAATAATAAGTTATTCATCAAATCCCACTTGGATATTGGGTCTTGAGAACAGTTTCATAAGTTTCAGTTTCATTTATATGGGATGACTACATGACGTGTCAACATTTTTTCTACAGATTACTACTTTGTGAAAATATGTGCAAGTCTGAATGATTTTAATAGCTAGAAAATTTACAATTAAACAGAAAAAATATTAAATTAATAATCAGATATTATTAGATTTAGTTTTTTGATCACTTTTGCTATAATTTTTATTATAAAAGTTAAAGTTTAAAGAATAATCCGATTCTCTTTTTGTTAATATTTAAATTTATATTAAAATACGTATTTTTAATAAATTAATTTCTTATATGTACAAAAATTTTACTTCTTTTAATTTTATTGAATATAACTAAATGCTGATATTTTTAGTTCTATTCGTCAAGACATCTTATATAGCGACCAAAAAAGGAAAAACTACCACTGTCACAAATTTGTCAGCATTATTAACATTATTGATGCCGATTATGTCTTGAAGAAATTTGACAAAATATATGAATATTTTTTAGTAGTTGTCATGATGTTGACAAATGGTCAACAGCGACAAAGTCAACAAATTTTCTTATAAGATATCTTAAAGAAATTTTCAACTAGGATATACCAAAAATTTATTAAAATCGATTTTTTACAATTTCATGTAAAAAATCGATTCTATGACAGCTTCTTACAGAAAAACAATAAATACTAGCTTAATAATTTTAGACTTCTATAGAAGTTTTCGATTTAATCTTTGTACGAAAAATTTCAAATCTTTCAGAAATATTTTTATATTTTTTTTAAATCAAAGAAATTAGTACGCAAACAACTGAGTAATTGGAAAAAAGCTACAAATGATCTGCTAATAATACAAATACACACAAAAACTTTTATATTAATGACTATTAGTGATGTTGTTGTTTTTTCTTTGTATAATCAAGCAGCAATAGCAGTAATATCATGATCAATTTTTCTAGTTTGGCCTTTTTAAGGCTAAATCTGGCCTTTTTATTTTGCATTTAGACCTTCATCACAAAGATCATCCCCATCAAACATTGATCTTGTCGTAACTAACAGTCCTTATCTTGTTTCTCAACCGATTGTTGTAGATGAGCTTAGTTCTGACCACCTTCCTATAGAATTTGTAATATACGGTAACGTTGAGAGTAATGGAAACTTAGAATTTGACTACAAAAATGCTGACTGGTCTGGCTACAGGTCCTATCTAAAGAGTGAATTTGATAACATACCAATGAGTTTGGATGATGAATTTACCACAGACAGTATTGATGATAACATAAGTATTCTTAACAGTAAATTGCTACAGGCTGAAGAAATAAAATTCTTCTAGTGCGTAACAATGCGTGGAATAAACGAATTTTTTCATTAAAAATAGGTGATAAACCATTTTGGAACATTTGTAAAGCTCTACGGAAAAAGCATCCCACTATTCCACCACTCGTTATGCAGAACAATATATTGTTTAGTGCGAACCACAATGTATCCAGTCATCTCGGAACACCTGCAAATAATAGTATGATTGCAACATTTATAGAACGTTTTAATTTATTAGATATTAGCAATCTTCGAGAAGATTTTGTAAGTGATACATATATATCGCAAATTGTTAAGGCATGTTCCAACAAGAAATCATGTGGCATTGATAGAATAAAGATGATTTTTGTTAAGCATTCACCTAAAGTCGTTATTCAATTTCTAACGTTTATTATTAATTGTTGTATAAAACTCCAATATTTCCCAACTATTTGGAAAAGGGCAAAGGTTATTACAATTCTAAAGAATGTAAAACCTCCTAAAGATGTTAACAGTTACAGACCAATTAGTATTCTAAGTTGCACGGGTAAAATCTTTGAAAAAGTAATTCAGTATAAACTTTTAAACTTTATCAGCGACCATAACATTATCCCAATGGAACAATTTGGTTTTAGAAGCCTACACAGTACATCACACCAAGTTAAAAGAATATGAAATTTCGTAAAAGAAAGCTTTGTTCGAAAAGAATCCACTGAACTTGTTCTTTTAGATGTAGAGAAAGCGTTTGACTCGGTTTGGCATGCTGGACTCATTTACAAACTGGTAAATTTTGGATTTCCTTTAAATCTAGTTAAAATTATAAACAGCTTTTTAGAAAATCGTTATTTCTGTGTTAGCTTAAATAATGTCTTTTCAACCGAACGTTTAATACCTGTTGGAGTTCCTCAAGGCTCAGGATTTAGCATCTCTTGGTCTCAAAATGTTAAGTACCTAGGAGTCGTCTTACTACTCCTAGGTACTTAACATACTACTTTTCGTGACCACACTTTCTCTTCACTAAAAATAAATTTAATATTGCTATTAAATTGCTTTATCCACTAATTAATAGAAATTCAAATTTATCAATTCCTAACAAAATTTTTCTATTTAAAACTATCTTTTAAGCATTTCTTCTATATGCTTCCCCTGTGTGGGGTAATTGTGCAAAATCTCATGTCAAAACCTTACAAATCTGCCAGAATAAACTCTTAAGAATGATGTTAAAATTGCCTTGGGACTATTCCACTTTAAGATTGCATAGAAAGTATAACGTTATATTATTATCTGATAAATTAAAAGACATCAATGATAAATTTAATCTCCGTTGTGGTTTCTCGGATAATCCCCTGATTGTTAATCTCCCGTTGGATTGAATGTATTATAAACATTTCATTCTTTTATTTTTGCATTTATCGTTTCTTTGATAGCTTTATCGTTTTCATTTTTTTATCATGTTTTCTTTAGTTCAATTATATATACATGTATGTTTTTTTTTCTTTTCTCTTTTCTTCTTATTTTGAAGGTTTTTAATTAGTAGTATTTTCCTTCGTCAAATTTATTGTTTATTTACTTATCAATCTAAGCTTTCCTCAGTGTAATTTTTTGATGTTTTAGAATTAAGGTATTTCATTTCTGTAAATTGAGCGATTTTTTATTTAAATTAATATGTATGTTTTTACTACTATAGTAAATAAATAAATAAAAAAAAAAAATTATTTTTAGCTTTTTTCCTGGCTTTTATGATTCTTAATGTAGCTTTAAAAAGGCTAAAAATTTACAAATTTTATTTTCAAAAAATCACAAATTTAAGCATTTTTGTGTCTTAGTTCGCACATTATAATTATTAAAAAAAAAAACCATTATTATCCATAGGAACTTCAAGACATACCAAAAACTAACGAGAACTAACAAATAAATGTGTTTTTTAATAGCACAATATACAATATATATTTTTTCGGTGGGGTCAAATGCAAATTTTTTGTTCATAAATCTGTATCTCTAAAACTACCACTCGGATTAAATTAAAATCTATGGAAGAGTTACACAGAAGGTCTTAGGCTTTCAGATAATTCATATTGTGGTCACACAAAAATTTCGATTAGTAACTCTGGACGTAGTTTTGAAAATAATTCGAACATAATTTTTATACATGACTTTTATGAAGTAGGCAAATAAAACTAATTTTAACTATAAATTGCCATTAGATGAACGTTCAGAAATATTTTCTATTTCTAATTCTTTGACTTGATTTTATTTACATAAGATCAAAATATTTAACATAATTTTTTCGAGTGTATTGTTATTTTAACATAATTTATAGAGAAAATATTATGCAAATTTCTTACTTGTAAATGCAGGCAATTAAGAAATTCTTAAATAAACTTCAAATACAGATGTGCTAAAATGTTACCAATACTTAGTGACTGAGTAATTGAAAATGGACACTATTCCATATTGATATAGTCATTTATTTCAAATATATATTTATTGTAATAAATTTATATAAAATGTATGTACATAAATTTAAAGTTTTGCTAGTAAAAATAATATTTTTTTTTTGAAATAGTGTTTTTTTTTGTTGCAATCACTATAACATTGCTGATATAATTTAATTTGCTATTTATAGAAAAAAATAGTATTTAGTTTTATTTTTTTTTTCTTGTTAATTTTTTTATGCAACAAAAACCTATAATTGGCTTAACAATGTGCAAATATTTATCTTACATAATATTATTTTTATTAATTTAAATCAATTTTTTTTTTTACTTTATGCAAATTGTTCAAATGGCTAATGTAATTTTATTTAGTAAATTGATATAGTCAATAAAATATGGATATATCTATGTCTGAATGCTACCAATAATTGTTTAATTAAGCTGCACAAAATTAATTCAAAATAAATTTCAATTAAGTTAGATAGAAAAAAGTCAATATTTATTTGTTATATAATTATATATAAAATTGCAGGGGTTTTTTTACTGTGCAACAAGTTAACCGCAAATACTTTAGGAAAATTTAGAATTTTATTAATATTTCTTAATTTAGAAACTTAAACAATTTATATCATATTGTATATTAAAGCAAATATTTAAGATCAATAATCTAAATACATATTCAATTTTATTTATAACAAGAAAAAAAAAAAATAGTAATTTTATTAGACTCTTGAACTAAATATTATAATCCCAGCCATGCTGGCAAAGATTAATTTTGATGATTATGAAGCAACAAAAGTTAGAATTAACTTATTATTAAGTCAATTTAACAAAGTGTTATAAAGTTATAATTTGAAGTGTATAAAAATCATAGCATGAACAAATTTTTAAATCCTGCCTACTAAAAATAAATCTACACATACAAATACATATATTCTCTTATACATATACATTTACTCATACATTTCCTTACACATAAACAAACACACACTCACATAACACATAACCACTGACCCATTAGTTTATTCGAAACACGTAGATCTCACTTAAGCCTACGTGAGTACCACAATCAAAATAAAGTTGCTGTCATAAAATGACAAATGCGTTGCATTTTCAAGCCAAAATCGTATGCTAAAACTTTATTTTAACTAAAATAGTTCGTTTTGATTTTTTTTTTTCATACAAAAAACCAACTAAACCACAAAGAAAAATTATACCAGCTTAGGCAGTAGAGATAGAGAGAGAAAGAGAAAAACAAACTACAAAAAATATTTTTTCATGTTTCTTAAATGATAAAAATTAAAATAAAAATAGGAAATATTTCCCTTTTTTAATATTAAATTACTTATATAAATATATTTTAAATTGTATATGTATGTATATGTGTATGTGAATATGTATTAGTGGTTATTGTGTTCATTTATAAGCAAACATTCATTCATATTTTTATTCACAGAGATTTTATAAAAAAAAAATCATAAGTGCCAGGTATGAAGTCACGTACGTAAAAGTGACATTTATTATCTGCACTTTTGTTTAGTTCGTTCAACTGCTGAGAAAAAAAAAAAAAATCTGGAAGTTGTAAGTTGTGCCCTACATGTTAGAATTTTGAAATTTACAGTATCTGCTGTTGTTTAAAAGCTTTTATTACTGTCAAAGCAAAATTTATAGCGGTTACTAAAATTATTTTAAGTTGTTTAGATATATGAGAGAAATCATATTTATGCACATAATACATGAATGCATGCTATGAATATGTTATACTAATATGAAATTTTTCTTGGTGTTGTTTTCCAAAAATGTGGTAATATTCTATCAGTTCTTCAACATTCGAACTGAGTGATTCCATGTCAAAACGGACAGCAATCCGATATTTCCGATTTCACTGAAATTCTGTACAACTATGAAATTACAGACCTATATTTCTTATGGCCCGGAAATTTGACGGTTCCTAAATATACATGGTAGATAATTACTTGTTGTTGCATATTAAAGGCAAAGATATTACATTCATAATGATATATACATAGTTTTTTACATCAAAAGTTCAAAGGTCAATGTTGGAGATAAAAAAATTAAAACTTTTAAATCTCAAAAACCAGTATTTTTAAAATTCTTAAAAAATTATATATTGTTGACATAATTTTTCCCCACACTAAACCAAAAACGTACATAAATACAATGAAAAAGTTAATTGCTACAATGAATTTGTGCACTAATTTTGAACCTATGTACGGGTTCATTAAAACAATGTATTGCCATACATTAATATTAAAATTAAATGTAAAAGTTTATTGATAAAATTTTAAATCAATGAACGCGTTCATTAAATAAAATAAATAATTCCAGTGAANNGTTTTTATTCTATATTAAATTAAATGATTTAATTGTACTATATTTACTCAATATAATCAATAATAAAATATTATATTGTTAATATAGATGCCATAATTATATTACCTCAAAAACGATATATAGTAAGTTATTTTAGATCGAAAGTTCAAAGGTAAAAATAAGGCTTACAAGAAATAAACCATTATATCTTCAAAAACGATATTTTAAAAATGCTTGTGCAAAATATCATGATGGACGCTCATTTAGTTCAGAATTTATGTAACAAAATATGAATAGAAATCAAATCTTGTATATAAAATTTTAATTAATTTTTTTAAAGCGCTCATAAAAAAATAATTTTTGGTAAATATTTTAAATTTTACATAAAAAAATGTGCTTTCTTCTGTGTTTTGCTTTATAACTCCAAAACCAATATCAGGCTCCAACTTGAAATTGGGCACAATTATTAAGAAGGATTTCATTATCAAGATATGTATTTTTTAAGAATTTTAAAATACCGTTTTTTGAGATATTAAGTTTTAATCTTTATAATATCAATTTTGACCTTTGAACTTTCGAAGTATATAAATATTTTACTTGTCGTTTTAGAGTTCTATTAAATGAAATAGAAATAAGAATTGTACAATGCACAATTTAGAAGTTATGAGCAACAAAGTGTGATTACTTTTGGAAAAAAATCAATCGCTTTTTGATTTTTGAAACGTCCTGTTTTTGGACCAAGAGGATTCTTTACTAAGAAAAATTGTGATTTGATTAGCATTTGCAATTCTTAATATCTGTAGCGAATCTGTTGAAATCGAAGATATCAAATCCGAAAATGATAAGGAATCGTTCTATATCTTCTTTTTAATAAATTTTTTATCGATTACAAAGTTTCAAAGAAACGTCATATTTCTAGAGCAGGAGGATTATTTACTCAGAAAAATTGTGATTTTAGTAACATTGAATTTATATCGGAAATATCAAATCCGAAAATGTGTATTTTTATCCGTTTTGATAAGCAATCATACAACGTAAAATTTTTGGTAATTGTTTCATAAGAAATTTTAACATATATGCAAAAATGCACAGTGAATAGTTTTCCCTCAAGGACTATCCAACTTTTGTCAATTTTGAATTTATAAATATCAAAGGCAACATCAACAAAAAATATATCGATTATATGTAATAAGTCACTCCTTTTACTATGGCACTGTGACCATTTTAATGAAAAAAGAAAAATTTTTAAAGATAATTTTCTCGGATTTAAAGTATTTTGTATAAAAAATTTTAATTTTTTTTAATTCTTTGATTTTGGAGCAAGTCTATCTATATTGTGACAAAAATTATCTTTTAAATATCTTTACTTGTTTAAATTCTATTTAGCTCCAAATATTAATATTATTTCTCAAAAATGTGTTTAAAATTCTAATTTTCTGGTCATGGCCAGGAAAAGTTTCAGTGCAATTTATTTACGCACGAATTACACAATTATTTAATAATAATAATAATAATAATAATAATAATAATAATAATAAATAAAATAAATAAATAATTTTACAATTAAAATTTAATAAGTTTTGTATCCAAATTATCAGTTACATTTATTTATTGTATTTGATTAATTTATTAATTGATATAATAAAAAATAAATTCAAAGCCAATAGTTGTTTTATTTAGGTAAAAAATGTTATTTAGTAAAATTATAAATTTTATCACTAGAGTAATTGTTTGTCCTAATATACGATTTATATATCAATTAAAAAAAATTGTGAAATATAAATAAAAGTAAGTGACAAGTCGTTTAATTGAATATTTATTAATAAGTTAAATTTTAATTTTTTTAAAATAATTAAATATACAAATTTTTCTATTGAACTTCAAAGTTTTCTATGTCAAATTGGAATTGAATTATTAAACTTTAGTTTTCACTAACTGATTGAAATTTTAAATTTATATTAAAATATTGATAAAAAAATTAATTGAAATTTGTTGTCGAAAAATTAAAAGAAAAAAAAATGAAACAATTTATCTTCTTTTATTTATTTTTCTTATGGTATCAGTGAATAAATTAATCTAATATAAATTAACTATGTGACAATTTGAATAATTAAATCTGAATTTCAATTAGCAAAATAAATTAATAATTAAAGTTTTGTTCTCCAGCAAAAAAAAAAAAAAAGTCAGTTCTTAGTGATAAAACAGAGCAGCATAACTTATTTTTCATTCTTTTTTACTTCTGTTCATTGATTTTGAAGAACTTCTCTTATATTTTGTCAGAAGTTATTACCATTTTTCCGCTAAAAATTCTTCTCTTTTTCCTTTTTTCAAGTAATTATTAAGAACTTCTAAAAAAGTTTAATAATGCACTTTCCCTGGATCACAAGTTCAGAAGTCGTAAGATCCTGAACTTGTGATCCAGAAGTAGTGCAAATTCGGATCATTTCCAATGAATTT
>MINK01026140.1:0-11819 GCA_001735545.1 Phormia regina
AGAAACGTACCTTTGGTTGAAAAAAAAAACTAAAATTGATAATATTTTATTTTTGGTCATTTTTTTAGAAACAAATTTCGAGTGTGCGTTTATACGAATCTTCCACTTAAAATAGCACCAAGAACATTTGTTCGCATAATTAAGGCAAACAACAAGAATAAGAAAAAAATTGTTTACTTTTAAAAAGTACCGTTAAGTTGATTCTCATCTTAACGGTACTTTTGGAGATATAATGGTGTTTATTTCTTGTAAGTCCTTTTTTATCCTATGAACTTTGGATTTAAATTATATTATTTTTAAGGCAATGTCTTCCCCGGACTTCCCGTCCTTGTCAAGGATTTTCAATATTAGTGTAGAAATTTTATATACACCACTTTAACTTCAGTTGGCGTAAATAGTTGTGGCATGTACATAACTAAAATGTTGTGTAGTTTGCTTAGAACACATCATTATTCCTTATCTCTGTTTCTCTGAATGCTTCCTAAAGGGTCGATCACATATAATCGCAACCCAATCATTCTTTAAGTTACGGTTGTTCAAATTATGAAAACATTTTTTCTCTTGTCTTCATTTAACACTTGCTGATATCACGGTTCAACTGAGCTACCCTAGAGTCGTCGGGGTCATATACGTCCGGTGTTCGGAGATGATGAAATTGTTGGGTTAGTCCAGTGTAACAATTATTATGAATGACACGCAGTTCAAATGTAGAATTCAATGCCGTCAAAATACATCTATAAGGTCCGTAATAAATTGTTAGATATAAACTTAAGACACCATTTTCATACCTGTAAAAACGAAAATACTTTTGGTCAGCAATTACTTCTACGATTTCGTGGGAAGCTATCGTATGAGATCTCCCAAAAACTGTCCTCATTTTATGTGGACATGTAATTTGCAATTAAAATGTTATAAAGATTCGTCATGTTGCAAATGTTATTATTCTTGTAAGTTTCAGTATTTCAAATGAACATTTTTGTTAAAAGTAGTTATCATTTGCGAGAACAGTTTTTACAATATTTATTTTCCTTTTTAAACTAATCTTTGATGCTTCCTTTATATTTTTATTTATAATCTAACAATATTTCTACAAAAGTCAATTTAAAAGAAAAAAATAATGCGAAAACATACAACTACAAAAGAAAGGCTATTAAAAACACTTAAGTTTTAATTAAAACAAAATATTAAAATAATACGAAACCAGAAACAAAACATCTTCTGAGTGTCCTGTTTTTTTTTTTTTAAATTCAACAACAGCTTCAATTTCTTTAAGACTTACGGAATGAACACAAAAAAAGCTTTAACTATAAATGAAAAACCTCTTGAATAAATGTTTAAAATGAAGATGCAATTTTAAACTTGTGTATTAATAAAATTGACGTACAACCAGAACAAGGATTAAATAACGAAAACAATCTGAAAAAACCTTTATTTTAGAATATTTAGATTGGGCCGTTGCTGACAGAGCTTAATGGTTTGAAGATGAAAAAAAAAAAAACACATTTTAACCATAAAATTCATTATAATCTCAATATTTAAACTCCTTTAAGTATTTCCTATTTTCATTCATTCAACTAAAGTTGAATATAGAGCAGTAACAAACACTTTTTGCGAAAATTTTTAAAAATACTTTTCGTCTGGTCTTCGTAGCCAAAACAAAAGACAAATGTTTTTTTTTTTTCTTTGCCACCATTGTATTGTTAAATGAAACTGAGATGCAAAAAACATGCACACACAGTAACTCACATACAGTCCTGCTTCAGTAATAAAGAAAATTTAACCTAGCATTTCATTGCATTCAAACATTTCCGTTTCCGTTGCACAAGTTTTTTCTATTAAAATGTGTGTTGAAATATTTCTGTTGCTGTCGTTTCTTTTATTTAAGTTTTGAGTGTCTGTTTTTACTTTTTTTGTGTCTTTATAGGGCAAATAGAGAATAATGGCAAATTGTAACACAAAACTGAAATGCTACTATAATAGCAGTACGAATAACGAAAAAGAAAATTGTATATCATAAAACTATGCTTTTGTAAAATTGATTTGATTAAAAGTGGCTGCTCCGCATTGAATACAAAATTAGTTGAAGAAAAATATTTCGCAACACTTGCCACATTTTCAGGCACACCACCAAACATACACAAAGACATCTTATTAAAGTTCATAACAAAAGCATACATAGGAATATCTATGAATACATACGTACATACACTCTGAAGGATATAACATTGAGACCGGCGAAAAAACAATACACAGCAACAATGCGTAAGAAAATAGTTTTATAGTTGAACGTGTGAAAAATGAATATTTGGCTTAAAATTCATTGATGCAGATAATGAAAGGAGGGTGACATGAAAAATTAAAAGAACAACAAAATACTGGAAAATCTCTGCCTAAATGAAGGTATAAATTATCAATTCAAATTATAATGAAGAACGGTAGAACACATATTTAATATTAAACTTTTGTGAAATATTGTGTGGTACACAATATAATCATTTGTCATGATGAATTCTTATCCGATCATAATAATGTTTTCTAACCTAATTAAAAAAGAACACACGTGAGTGAACCAAAACATTGCTCTAAGGTTTTGCTGACCACTTTTCTTGATCAGAATGGAAAAAATGTCTTGTTTGAAAAGTGATTTGGATGAAAATCAAAACATTTTGAATTTCTAAATTTCACTCAGAAGTAAAACTTGACCAAATTTCATTTATAACTCAACCTAAAGACGTACATGTTTCTTTGCCAGCATTAATTTTGAAACATATCTATATTATAGTTATATCTGCTAGTTTATTTTGGCATTTTTGATCTTAAATGATAACAATTTCCAATGATAACAAGCCTTTTGAAATAATATTTATTCTACGATCTATTTTCATAAAACTCTTATATTAAAAACTGTTGCACTTAATACGATAATTAAGACACAAATAGAAAATTTTACCAAAGTTAATTTTGGCCATGGAAAGCGGCCGACGAAACTACAACGCATTGTAGTAATTAGAACTTACATTCGCATTATATTTATTGAAGGTTAAACACCTTATTTATTTAGATCTTTCTTTAGATACCATTAAGAGTGTTGTCTATTTTTTGGTCCGATTTAACAAATTATGAATCGAAATTTTCTTCGAAGTATTTTTAACAATACCATTTGCCGAATATCGGATTATCAGGGAGATCAATATGTGTTAAAAATAAAAGTTGTCTCTGATGGGAATCGAACTCACAACCGTCAGGCTAACAAACTAACTCACTAACATCTAGGCCATCGTATTCCTTTTAGACTTACGAAGCGTACCACAAGTGTATATCCATAAAAAAAAAAAATTGGGCTCCTGCAATACTTCTAAAAAGTATTTCATTTTATTGAAATTTTCAGGCCTCCGTTGTCTCAAATTTGCAATTATTAGAACCTTCAAGCATCCAAAACAGTTGCTTAAAATCGTAATTACCCCAAATCTCTTGACATATAAAAGGACAATTGCACAAAAAACATACAATAGTTATGTAAAAAACACAAATCAAATAAAAAACACACAACATCCGAAATTGTTTATTTAAATGTTAAACCCAAAAAATATTTGTTAAAATTAATTATTGAGAACAAGAAGTAATCCATTTAAAATATCATTTAGACAAAGCTGTAATAAAAATGAAAAATAAGTAAAAATATTTTTCCTAAATTTTTCTTAACATTCTCACGAAGACCCTCGTCGAAGAAAACTTTAACCATATAGTTGATTTGATTATAGCAAATAGTTTACGAAACTCAGAATTGTTTTCTGTAACAATGAGCGAGGGTATGAATGCAAACGAAAGGGTTTATATAATAATATGGCCAGCAAAAAGAAAAACAAAACACAAACTTATTTAAAAGAATATGTATGTGTATAAAAAATTTATTTAGTTTGTTTAAATGTTTGTTTAAAGTCTTATTAATAAGTAAAGAAAATATATTTATAAGAGGAATGAAAATGAGAGAGAGAAAAGTTTTAATAGAGGTAATAACGAATACAGTAAAGGATTACATGCCAAAAAGACCCTTCAAATCTTCCATAGTTAGTTTGCTACCCTCCGAAGCACGGGCACCAGTCAAAACACCGTTCGCTAATTCCAGTTTATGATCTTGTAAAGATTTTATACGCTCCTCTACAGTATCTTTGCACATAAACTTATAGATAATGACATCTTTTTTCTGGCCCACACGATAAATGCGATCCTGCGCTTGGGCCTCTAACTGGGGATTCCAATGTAAATCTATTAGTAGCAAATGATTAGCTCCCACCAAATTTAGACCAACACCACCGGCAGTGAGTGACAGTAAAAGTATACGTTTATTACTTTTGGGACTATTAAATTCTGAAACAATATCTTGACGATTTTTCACCGGTATACTACCATCAAGGGAAAGCGTAGCCACTCCTTGTCCTTCAATATGGGGTTTGAGTATATTAAGAACACTGGTCCATTGAGATACTACAATGGCTTTGTCGCCTAATGCCAAAACTCTATCCTTAAGGGTTTCTAATACTTTCAGCATTTTTGTTGAGGGTCTTTTATAGTCAAATACTGGATTTGTACGTTGCAGTACACGAGACGAAGCTTTAGCCATGACTTGTTCTTCGGGTCGCATAGAACTATCAGCTTCATCACTGTTTAGACTGTGACTCAACATAGGATTGCTGTCATTTTTATCGGTAATGGCGAGTTTATTAAGCTGGGCCAACAGATCAATTTCGGGCTGAGAAACATCACTTTCTTCATCTATGTGATTGGCATCATCGTCTTCTAACATCTGCGTGTGGGAATAAGGAATTATTGCAAGTTTAATGATAAAATGTTTCCCAACGATTTATTAAACAGCAGCTATTGCAATTGTTGAAAATTATGCAGCAAAAAAGGCCTGAGTTATAACATTATTAATTATTTTTAATCTCATATATCAGATATCCTTCACGATTGTGTATAAGTATAAAAAGTCAAGAATGAGACTAGTTTTATATTTTTTAGCTACTGTATGTGCACCTATCCATTAAAATACAAATTAATATAATGTATTTAAAAAACACTTTCAGTGCTACTTTCAAAAAATCAGTTTCTTTTCTTGGACACTTACAAGCTTCGACGTAAAAACTATATAAATGTAACTTGGTGTGGCATTCCACATTGTAAATTATATTTTGTAATATATTCCTAAATAAAAACAATAACAATTCAAAACGCCAAATTCCTACCACGTCAATTTAAATTATAGGAAGTTTTATTGTATGTTGTAAACGTTTTACTAAAAAATTTTATAAGAATATTTTGCATACCAAACTTTTTCTTTTGTAATAATACCATTTAGTTATTTTAACATTTAGCATTGAAAATAATAATCGCTAATATGTGAGATAATAATTTTATCTACTTGAAATTTTAACACCTTCTTTAAAAATCCAAAAATATGTCCCTTCATTTATGTTCAATATTATAGCTGCTAAAAAGTCTTCATTAAATTTGAAGAAAAATAAATCACTTACCGAATCAATTAAACCAGGGTGACAGCATATTTGTCTTAATCTCAGCAGTAAAACTAAAATTTCATGAGATTTAATCTCTTTCGATCCCTGATGTATTTTTGTAAATTTCTGATGCATTTTATAGTAAGCACCATTGGGATCTTTTGTTTGCATAAATGTTGGTCTAGAACTTTGCTCGGTATACGCTAAATCTGTATTGCGCTCAGCGCGTTGAAAAAGAAATTGGGCGAACAATGTTCTGGAATAAATCATAATTTTTTGATAAACATTCATTTCATCTTTATCCAATTCCACTTCAATTAATTCGATTTTCTTTTGAGGCAGACATTGTAGTTCACCACGATCTTGTAGTTGTGCTTTCGTACGTCTTAGCATCAGAGATTTCATAATAGTATTAAGACGCTGTTGACCACCAGCACTTTTATCGATCCATTTTTTCCAATGTGAAAAATCATCGAAGGGGGAACAGCGTAGAAATTTGAGTAGAGCATAAACATCCATTTCTTTATTTTGTATAGGAGTACCGGTAAGGGCCCAACGGGCTTTACCTCTTAGCTCACAAACTGCTATGGAAGATTGGGCTTTGTGATTTCTTACCACATGAGCTTCATCAAGTATAATTCGCTTCCATTTAATACCGAAAAGAGCACCTCGAGTTTTTTGTTCTCGTGCTACTATATTGTAAGTGGTGACTACCAAATCATAGGTACGTAAATGTTTGGGTTTCGTTTCACGATTATTGCCATGATGTACACAAACGGTTAAACGATGTCGAGAAACTTTAGTTTGAGCCTCTGCTTCCCATTGACGCATTAAACTAGCCGGGCAGACCACTAAGGTGCCACCGGGATAATCTAAGAATATTTTATTTATTAAACAAATTACTTAAGGTATTATTTGATATTTTAGCTTACAATCCCTACGTCCTTTTGATGACCAACCAGCTTGATTTCTCTCTTCGTCCTCGTCTTCCGTATCGCTACCACTTTTTTCCTCATTAACTTCTTCCTCATCACGATTTTTACATGTTAACACTAGAGAAATCATGGTTAGAGTTTTACCCAAACCCATATCATCAGCCAATATGCCACCTCTTGGTTTTTGTTTCTCACGCCAATTCATCCAGGCTAAGGCATGTTTTTGGTGATCCATTAAGGTAACTTTAAGACCTTTTGGATCATCGGCCAAAACGTTTTCTGCAGGGCAACTCTCCAAAGAGCCATGCAAATCCTAAATAAATATATTTTTAACTTGAGAAGTTAACTCCACTAACAATTCATATTCTAATTTTAAATGCATTTTATCAATTAAAAACATTCAGAATTGTGTGTGATAGAATTTTAATCAAATAATGTACATTTTCTTAAACTACTGAAAGAGTAAAAGCAAATTAACTCTTGCTTTCGTCTTTCCTGGGCAGTTCAAAGATAATGTATACATTTTATTCAGATATCCGTTCTATATTTATCATCATAAATGGGTTACTGTGTACTTTGAATTAAAAAAAAAAATTACCAATATACCTTTAAACGGTCCACAGTTAAAGCCTTTTGATTGTTAAATGTTGCTAATCCCTGTTTACCCGTATGCTTCGGTTGTATTTGATTAACCGCTGCCGATAACTCATCCCAATCAGGAGCCTGATTATTAAAGAAAGCCTTACGTTGCTGTTGCAACTGTTGCATTTTTTGCGAAGGAGAATCTTTGTCTTCTACAGGTATCATTACAGGACTACGTCCTGGCGCATCTTCAACATGCATGGAAGCAATATATTTTGCTTTAATGGCACAATCACTGCGTAAACGTTCAATACGCAGTGATAGTTGTCTGCCACCATCGGGTAAGGATTTGGAGATTTTCTCTAAAAGTTTTTCGGCATTTAAAAGTTCTCCCTTAAGTTCTTCAAATTTTTTAATTTCTTTGTCATAGTACTCCTGGGATACATAACGTAAATCAGCCTTATTTTTTGCAGTAGTGGGTGTGGCAAAATTTTTTAAATTTGGTACTTTATTAAGGGCTGCCGAAATTTTAGGTTGCACTAAGTTGTCGCTGGGTGCTTTCGGTGTAGACTTTGCTTGCAATGAATTGGCTAAACTATTTTCTTTGTCGTCGTCTGAATCTGAACTTGATATTTCTATAGGCTTCTCTTTACGTTCTATAATTTGTATATCACTATCGGCAGATGAGTCCATTTCAGGTGCCCGGTACAAAGTCGAAGATAATTTATTTTTAATAGCACTTTCAAAATGTGTGCTGTACCTTGCTGGTAAAGCAGGTGAGTTAATAATACTGACATCATTACTTTTTGGTTTAGCAGGCGAAGGACTTTTCTGTTGTATCATAGAACTGGGAGATGTTTCATCAACTTGTGATTGAGCTGATACCATAGATGATGATTGTAGCTCGGATTTTTCTTCTGCGGATTCTTCTAAGAATGATCTTCTTACACTAGATTTTTCTGCACTCTCATCTTCATTCTCGCTTTCTGACTCATCGGCAGTTTCATTAGAATCATATACCTCAGATATATTACTTAATTTGGCCTTGGATTTTTTATTACCACCAGCATTACCTCGTCTGCTTACATTTTGGGCATCTTCTTCATCAGAATATTCAATTTCACTAGACTCATCGGTTAAATCTGCCGGCCTTATCCCGGTAATACTCATACGCGTGCGTGGTGATAACGCTCGACTTTCTATTTCATCTTCTTCCTCTTCGGTTTCAGAATCAATAATTGCTGCACGTTTCTTTTTACCTCCAGCTTTATTTCTTTTTATTAGAACCGATTCATCTGCATCATCTGAAGCATCGGAATCTTCTACGGTCATGTCGGTGCTTGGTCGACCGCTTGTAAGTTTTTCTTCAGCGTCACTTGCATCGCTGGTAAAAATTTCTTCCTCGCCTGATTGAGATTCTTCATCACTGCTAACAATTTCATCAGAATCCGACATTTTTATAGGTTTTATTTCGGCGTTAGTTTATAGTTTAATTATTCAAATTTCGTTGTTGAAGCAAAAAGATGTCGTTCATTTTACTTTCAAAATGCGCTCAAACTGTAGTTTCTGTCAAAGTTTGTTTTGAATTTTTACGGTGGCATTCACAGTAAGATGGCTACATATAGGGGAGTTGCCATTTCTTTGAAATAACTATTAATTGTCTACATTAGATAAATTTGTATCAAAGCAAACGTCAAAAATCCGTCTAATAATTATATTATTAAATAACCTATACTACAAACAATTGCTCAATATGGCTCTAAATTTGTACTGTTCAGTAAAGATTTTTATTGGGTATCCATTTATAGACACGAAATTCATTAAACAAGGCAGAAGACGATTTTTCTCTTGTATGAATCAGAAGTTTAGTTCTGTTACATTCAAATGTATATATGTTCTATTGCAGCTGTCAGTTGCAATTGTTGCATGATTATTGTATATGCTTAAGCTTCAATACATATTGAAATAAAAAAATACGTAGTAAGTTTAACCGATTTGTAATTGTTTTTGTATTTGTATGCTAAATTATTTTCCATAGAAACATACTGAAAGCCCTTTAATTTTTTTTCTTGTTCTCAACATTTGTATGGTTTACTTCGGGTTTAAATTAAACAAATTTTTAGTAAGACAAACGTCAAAATTTTATCATAATAAAGATTTGTCTAATATAAACATAATTTGTCAGTACTATTGCAGCGTATAAAGGATTTTTTTTTTTAAATGAGGAATAACAATTAAACACAATTTACAAGAAGAAAAAAACATTGGTTTTATGTACTTTTTAATATACACATGCACACACACATACAAAGAAAGAAGAGAAATCTTCTCATAACATAGCGTCTCCACAAAAGATTTTTATATCATAATATGTAACAGAGAGTGTCAAATTCGCTCTCTGAGTGAATCATCCCACGTGTAGACTAAAATATTAGTATTATAAGAAATATTATGAGACTCTTGTGATAAGATTTCTCTTCACAACTATCTTATAAGAGTTACTGTCAAAAAAATATACGTATGCAACAGTTTGTTTGTGTGTGTGCATGTTTATTTTAAATAGTTCTTAAAGGCAATGTTTTTTCATAAAATTGTTTTATTTTAAAGGTTATTTTTCATTTAAAAAATAATTAGATTAAAATTGTGCTAAAAAATGTTGAATTTTTTCAATTAAAAGTACATATATACTCTGTGACTGAGTGAAAACAATAAAATCTTATCAGATTTATTAGAATACCTTTACCACTTGTTTAAGATGTAATATAATATATATATAATATTTGACACTTTCTGTTATGTTAACTTATATATTATGTCAACGTGTAGACGGTAAGTAAAGCACCTACTTTTGTTGTTAGCACTTCGTGATGAATGCAATTAGTCAATAAAAAGAAGAAAAGTCTAATTTATTGTGTTCGACATCAATTCAACGACCACTGCTGTGAATATTTTTGATAAATTTCCAATTAAATTATAAGTTAAATAAAATGACTGGAATCATGGATACTGTAGAAATGCCCAAATTACCAGAAAATCAAAAATCCTTTGCCGGCATACCGGAGGCAGTGTTTCTGGTGAGTAAAATCCTAAAGACTGCAATAAAAAAAGTTTGCAAGACATTTGCACGCATAACCTAACAAACCGATGTCATTTAAGGCAACAACAAATTCTTCATAGAAAAAAAATATATAATGAAAAAAACAGGGTGTCAACATCTTTAAAGGCATTAATCATCTTCGAAATTTTATTTAAGCAAATAAAATTCAATTTAATTAATAATTTTATTTTTATTGATGTTCTTCAGGAAGAAATCGATAAATATATGGCCCAGCCGGAAAATGAAGAAAATTGTGAAAAGGTTTTACAGCGTCTAGATGAACAACACAGTAAATATAGATTTATGGCCTATAATTTAGAGGCCCGCAAGCGTAAATTGAAATCCCAAATACCCGATTTACAGAGATCTCTAGAAATGATTGATGTTTTACGGAAAGAAACTGAAGAACGTGAAACACAATTCTTGCTCAGCGACCAGGTGTTTATTAAAACCATGGTGCCACCCACTAAAACCGTTTGTCTGTGGTTGGGTGCAAGTGTAATGTTGGAATATCCATTAGATGAAGCTGAAGTATTGTTGAAACAAAATATGACTTCAGCTATATCAAATTTAAAAACTGTTGAACATGACCAAGACTTTTTGCGGTGAGTTTTTAAAAGAAATCCATGTAACATTTTTTTAATAAAATCGTATAAACGTATAAAAATCGTGTAATTTTAGAGATCAAATTACCACCACCGAAGTAAATATGGCTCGTGTTTATAATTGGGGTGTTAAAAAACGTCAAGCAGCTGCTAAAACCGCCTCTGGATCCTCTTCGTAATGGCTGTGTTGAACGTTAAAAAAATTACATTCATTTTAAAATCACCTCCTTCCCGCTGTATTTTAATTTTGCTTTTTATTTTACCCAAATTACATTTTCATTGGAAACTTCTTTAATTTGCAAAATTTTCTCCTCATCATTATTTTTGTTTCGTTCAAATTAACAAATTCTTTAAAACAAGTTATTAATTTAAAAAACACGTATTTAAAAAATGTTTGTTGTATCTTCATTATTTTTGCTTATTTATTAAACAATTTCAATTACGAATTGAAACTGTGAAACTAGAAAAGTGGAGTGTGTTTTGCTAATTACAAATACATCAACAGTATGTGCATTTAAGAATATGGGCTAAATGGCTTCAAAAGGAAGAAAACTTAATTACAAAATGCTATCTAAGAAGAAAAAAGATTAATAAAAAATGCATTAATAACAAAGTTAAAAAAACATGTCTTTAAATTTAAATTAAACCTTACAACAATCGATTTTTGGAAGGAAAATAGAGTGATCACAAAATAACGTCCTTTTTCCATTAAAATGCGTTTTAGCCGAGCTACAAGCAATTTAAAAATTTCATATAAAATGTCGATTTTTGGAAGGAAAATGAAGTGATCACAAAATAACATTATTTTTCAATTTAAATGCGTTTTAGCCGAGCTACAAGCAATTTAAAATTTTTATATAAAATATCGATTTTTGGAAGAAAAATAGAGTGATCACAAAATAACGTCCTTTTTCCATTTAAATGCGTTTTAGCCGAGTTACAAGCAATTTAAAAATTTCATATAAAATATCGGTTTTTGAAAGAAAATGGAGTGATCACAAAATAACATAAAAATCCATTTTATAGCTAAACGAGAGCCGATAGAAACAAAAGGACGAAAATCTGTGATCACTCATATTTTCTACCA
>MINK01026150.1:0-17002 GCA_001735545.1 Phormia regina
TTTAATCTTTATCTTGTAAAAATTAATTTTGTTTACATATGTATAGTTATTCAATCAAATGTCTTTGACATGATGACATACAATACAAACACAACGATAAGGTGTTTTATTTACTTTGCAGATATGAACACAAATCTATTCTTATGTTTCCTTCATTTCAGTTTGATTACATTTAATTCAAGTTAAAGCGATTAAGGTTAATTTTAGTTTTATTTCATCTTAGATCTAACAATATATAATAAAAATACATATGTATGTATGTACATTGTATATTTTTAAATGATATTTACAAAATACATACATAAGTATATTTAATACACCTGCCTAAATGTTTGTCATTAGTTTTATATCCTTTTAATGTTTCGCATCTTGTTCGTTTTTATTTTTTTTATTTTTGTGTCTTCTTGTGTTTGGGGTGTATCTTTCACAATTTTGTGGTTGATGAACTGTTATGAGAATCATAAAATGTTTGCCATTAAATTAGTTTTAGTATCAGTCTGACAATAATAGTTTGAAACAATGTCATTTGACAAGAGTAATTAATTTTTTACTTTATTTCTTCACTTGTTTGTCATCTAATGTAGTTTAAATTTACTTTAGTTTAATGTTTTGATGTTCTTTTAAAAGCTTAAGAAAGGCGAAATTAATTTTTTTATGTTTTAGACAATTAACTTGATAATTTGTATTTTTTTATTTTAGTAAGTTGTATTATTGCTAAAAGGGGTTTTTAAATAAATTAACCAATTGAGTAACATTATAGTTGTATATAACTTTCTCAGATATATGCTTCGGATTTGAAAAAATAATCAGATTCTAATATAACTTTTGCGGCCGCAGGACCTCCTGTTATTTAAATAAAATGTATTAGTTTTTATAGCTTACAAAAATAGTTTTAATTAGTCATCAGTTATGGAGATATTAAGATCATTTACTGAAGAAATTTAAATTTTATATTATTCTACAATAATGGACTTTTATGATTTTTTTTAACATTTATTTAAGTAAATTTTGTACGAAATTTTATTATAAGGCAATTTCAATTTGAATTTTTTGATATTTTATTGAACTACTTAGAAAACACTTTGCTTGCCATGTAATGAGTTAAGAAGCTAATATAATGACTCTTCACAGCATTCACATTAGATGAATTATATTAACACGGTGATGTCATTAGAGGCAACTATTTACTACATATTATTACTGGTAGGTATTTCAATAAGTCATTACTTAGATATCTTTATAAGAACAAATTACTTTGAAGCTATTCAATAACTTATTAATTTCAAAGTATTGCAAAAGTCATTATTAACCAAATTAATAGTAACTAGTTACATTATCGGTTATAAATAAGTACTGATATGTGGTAAAATGAACAGCTTATATATTTCTTAATTATATTTATTGAAAACATATATTAAATATAAAGAATATAATTTAAAACTATATTGTCGAAATTAAATTTTCGTTCGATAATTAATTGAATACATATCAGGTTAAATGTAAGTACTTACTAATATACTTTCATGTAATTCATTGATAGCATGTTGTTATCATTGAAAAGTAACTGCATCTGTAACTACATACCATTACCAAGTTTTTGCTGGGTAAATCAGATAAGTCGTTTTTGAGATACATATCAATATATGGTGTAATAATATAAATTTTACAAATAGCGATTTATCGCGAGACGCAGAGTGAATTAAAAAACGTATTAGAGGGTTAGTACTTCATAATAATATGCATCCAAATTGATAGAGAAATTCCACAGTATATGCATGTCTGTGTTATAAAAAAATACAAAGGAATCTGTTTTAATCTAACAACATTTCAAAATGTAATATACATACACTTTACCAACACATTCATCATTTATTTTAATAATTCCCTATGAATTGATTTAAACAATTTTATTATCTCTTATCAACATTAAAGTAGTATTGCAATAAATAAATGTTTCCCATTAAGTGGTCAAAATCATGACGACAGATTTGAAATGTTTTCACACTTCGTTATAAATTTAATGGTTCTATTTGTCTATATATTTGATTTTTTATTACAAATTTCTCAATCACTTCCTTTTACCGAAACATACATACATACATATAAGGACAATATATTAGTTATACACACATACTTACCATCAATAAATGTAAGTACTTTTGTTGTATATGTATACAAGAGATATTCTCATCTATTCATATAAAATTATACGACTGTGTAAATGTTTGTGAGCAGAGTGCCATTCTTAACATTACAACTCTATTATAAACATACTACCATGTTTTAAAATTGGACTTTCAATTTATTACCAATATAAATTTAACACATGACAATAAAAGTTGAAAATTGATTTAAAAAAAATGAAATTCATTCAATCGTATGTTCGAAAACCCACCACACTAACTAACGCCTGCTTCTTCATAGACCATTTATATGATTTTTTATAGATATTTTCAAATTTTATGTGACCATACATAGGTTTGTTTGTATGTATGTGAATGTATGTTTTTTATTATTATTATAAATTATTGAATACCTGTAAAAATTTATAGGATGTACGTTCCATTAGAGTTATGGCATTTGATGAAGGTGGGCTGTGATGGTGGTGGTTTTTGTTTCTGTTGTTGTTGATTGAATTAAGTTGAAACGTATTTTTTTAAGTATTTTTTTCGAGGAGTAAAAATATTGTTGAGTTAATAGTAAATTTGAAATTTAAACAGTTTATAATGATTTTTATTGTAGTATAAAAGTTTGTTTGTATTTTTATTTTTTTTTTCACAACATTTTAAAATGTGCTGACATTTGTAAGTGTATTTGTTAAAAAAAAAAATGGATGGACATTTGTTGTTAGTTTCCATTAACATGTTTATAAATGGAGTGAGAAAAATACTTTAATGTTTTAAATTTTTGACTAGTTAGATGATTGAGAACTTTATAATAAAAGTTGAACTTTGGCACATGGATATATGTTGTAAATGATTGTTTAGCCTATTCTACTAATGAAAGTTTATACATTATTTTCTTTTCTATATAATGTCATTGATTTTTCGGTAACCTATCCATTTGAGATTTAATAATTGTTTCAGCCACTCTTTTTGAACAGTCTGCCAATCTCCTTTTAAAATTTTCGGTATTTTGGAACTCCTCTTTGGTCCTCCTCAATTCTTATTTCACAAAAGTCCAATATCTCTTCAATGGTATTAGCTCTAGATAATTTAGGGAACTAACATCACTTGGTACAAAAACTATGTAATTGTTTTGGTATCACTCCAGAGTGATGCCAAATCGGACCAAAAATATGTAGACCTATTGTGCACTCTTATGAAAGGAAAAATATTTTTTTTTTTTGCATTTTACAACATTAGAATTTTTAATTTTCGTGCCCTATTCTTGGTTACTTAACTTTTTTTTGCAGAATACTAAAAGAGAATTTTAATAATTATTGCAGATCTAAATTCGGTTTGTCGAAATGCTTTTTTCTGGTCCACCTTTGTTAACAAATTCTATCGCAATTTGTCCTGTTTTAAAGCTAAATTTACCTCTTATTTTCTTAACTCCTAACAACACTGACCAAGTGTTAAATTATAACATAAAACTAATCAACTTGTCTACAATTAGGCTTTAACTTTAAATTTGATCAATAAACGGTCCTAATGTTTGGTTATAATATTTGAAATTTTGTTTTATTTTGATTGAAGACATCGATACAAACCTGATGTTATTTACTATAATTATTTCTTATATGTAACAAGAATTATAGTTTACTATACTGGCAAAATTTTATTTGTTAATGGTTTTTACCAATTTTATTTTGCTAAAATCAATTCCTTAAAGATCACATGGTTAAAAATACAAAATTTTTGTTGCTGAATTTTAAGGGGAATAAGATTTGGAAACTTTGTTTTATTAAAACTCTCATTGAATACAATAATCTGGTGATGATGTCTTAATTTTGGAGAAAAATTTTAATTATATTGCTATAGCACTATTCTTGCTCTACCTGATTTTTTTCTTAAAAAAAACATTCAGTATTATCTAAAGCAAGGTATCTCCTCCTTCAATACTGTACGAATACAGTATTGAATTCATTATGTATTTCAATGAATTCATGATCTCGCTTCATACAAATTATTTCCTTTGAAAATAATAAAAATTATTAACTTCTATTAAATTGTATATTTTTCATAAATAAAAAAAAAACTCATCTCTTAACCAGAAATACCTTTTAGCTTATTAATCTAATAAAAATTAAAAATCTTATTACTTAACTGTCTCAACAGAAGAACCAACAAAAACAACCACTTTCCATAAAAGGTGATTGATAAAACTCATTACATTTATTAAAAGTTATACATTTATCAATGATATTTAAATATGTTTCTGTTATATTCAAAACAGATTCTCATCTCATCTCTCCATCCACCACTTGAACTAAAGGACAATAATGAACTTGTCTTTATCCGAAGTAAGCAGGTTTCCCATAACCAGCCTCTCATAAATGTGATAAATACTTGTAGTGGCATAAATATAGAAATTAAATTGTCTGTTTTATAGACAGGAGTAGAAAATTATGAACGCAAAAACATGTTTTCAAATTGAATTCCTTTTCTAACAAGCTAATCGATCCTCAGGGATAATAAAAGCATGCGAAAAAACATACGCACTTACATCATAAACCGTCGGCAATGGGCTATAAAAGTCTCTGGACGCAATGTGAGTACTGGGAATTGGGGAATATGATTTCATATCTCGACACAAAGACAACAAAAACAACAACAACAACATCGTATAACAGCAATAAAAGAACAATGAAAAAAAAACGGAAGAAAATTAAAAACCTTACAAACATATTTCACACACGCACACACAAACCTACATTTACACTTGTAGTTGAAAATGAAATAAAAGAAAATTCATGCTCATCCTCAGCTGGAGATGAATTGTTGTTGTTGTTTGTATGCATTTGAAGGAATAAAAAAAAGTCAAATCATAAAATCATTTATACAAATGCGAATACAAGTTCATATGAAATAATATACTCGGTAAATGGGGTGGTGGTTGGTTGTTATGAAATGAAATGAGTTGAGTTGAAGAGGTTGACTTCTGTTTATTGTCAAGTGTTTTTATCCTCTGTTAAATATCACTAAAGTAATGGGTATGGTTGACGTTTTTGTATTCTTTTTTATATATAATAGTGTCTACTAGCATGAGTATAACAATGATAACCTGTATGAAACATTGAGTTATTGGGTTATTAAAAAAGTAAATTCTTTTAATACTATTTTTGTAAATTTGAAATTTGGAATTTTTTGTAGTGGCATAAGGATATCCTAGAAATATGGAAGCACAAAGTTGTTGTTAATAATTCTGTGACTTGAGAACCATTGGAGATAAAAATATAAATAAATTCACTTGGACAGAGAGTTTTACATGATCACCTGCAACAAATCTTTCCCGAACTGGGATTTCGGATATTTTGGTGCGATAAGGTGGGAGTTTTTGGGATTCCCTGATTTCAAAACTATGTACTTGATTGAAACTATTTTCTATCGGAAGATACTACTTTTTTCCACTTTCTGTTGAAGAATTTATAGATTTTATAAATTAAAATTAATAAGGCATAAAATCTTATACTGAGGTGAAGCGTATTTCAGTTAATGTAAACCGCATTAAAAATAGTTTTTATCTAATCCCACAAAGTGAATCTGATTATTGTTATAAATACAATTTTTAAACATTTAATATATAAATTGAAACATCCTTGTCCCTTACCCAACATAAATATACAAGTAAAAATGTATGTATGTATATATGTAGATAGTTGTATAAAAGGGATAATTGCATTAAAATACAATTACATGGGAGTTGTACACAACACAATTTCAGTTTCACCAAAGTGAAATGTTAAAAGTGAATGAATTTATATGAATGAATAAACAAACATGCAAAAGGACAATAACAACACCAACTTTAATAACAACAAAAACAATGAAACAGTGATATGTTTTCCCAGGATATTAAATGAACTCATACAACCAACCACTTGTATTCTAGAGCTTTTATCTATATTTGTTTATATATATAACTATCTGACTCCTATCAAAAATATGAAAATCTCCCTTAACTTTGTAACTTAGTATGGATGCTGTGAATTTAATATCAAAGTTCATGTTCATTGTTGTTGCCGTATGCAACATGACAAACGTTTTTGTCATTGTTGATATTACATACATACATATATATTTTATACATATTCCATTCATTCTGTATCCATAGGTTGGTTATCACCATCATCAGTAGAGTGCAATTATAATTGAAATTGCTTTTATAGTTTCGTCTGCATGCAGTATTGCTTTTAATGAAATGAATTTTGAAATTGTTTTTCGATTGAAAATGTTTTCTCGTAATTGTATGTATTTTATCATACTGTTCGATTTCATTGCGTTTGTAAGGTTTTGCAATTTTTAGCTCGAATTTATGAACATACAGGTAATCAATAGGGACCTATCATTGTGCGTTTAAATGAAAATCGTTGGCTGTTGTTGACAAAAAGTTTTCATTCAACTGACAAATTGCAATCATCAAGTGCAGCAATATGTCGTTTTAAATGTGGGCATAAAAGGAAAAGAAAGTGTTAAATACAAATATAAAAAGATGAATTAAGGATGTTTTTATTGTACAAGTCTAATGCAACTTGTTTAAAGTAATCTTTTAGGCTTTCCTAAATTTTATGATGTAAATATGAAGCATTCAGAGTTTAGAACAAAGACCTTAATAATGATTCAATGATCAAGCAGCTGAGTGATTAGTGATAGGTTTCTGGCCAAGTGATCGATAATGGAATAAAAGTTGAATGTATCGATTGGAAAGGAATTCAAAGTATTTTTTTTTTTTTTTGGATTTTCGCGAATGCGTAAAGAGGAGGCAAAAATAGTTANNATTATGCACTGGAATTTAGTTTTAGTCGTTTATAATACGCGGATAATTAATATGAACTTATGGTCTTTACACGAATATTATCGTCTAAGGACTCTGCTTCCAATACAGTTAAATTGAGTATAATGAGATTAGGAGAATTGTGTAATTGTGATTTTTAAAATGGTTGATGAATTTAACTGAAGAAACCGAATTTTTTAATTTCCGAAAATTAGGGTATCCAATTAATCGGGGTTTCATAGTAATAAGCTTATTTGATAAATAATTATTCAACGTTATAAGTTGATCGGTTAATAACCGATTAATGGCAAATTATTCGATTAACCGAAATGATTTGGTAATCCATTATTTAGAAACTAAATGCAGTTAACATGAGGTTTATCGTAGTATTTCTATCACTTATTTGTTTTTTCTTAAAATTCAACTTCAATAAATCAATCGTTTCAATATAACTCTTCATATTTTCTGTGTCAGAATCATTTTTTGTTATATGATCTTTGCAGGATTCAAAGGAAATAATAATAATAATAATAATAATAATAATAATAATAATAATAATACTCTCACAAGTTCAAAAATGTATAAAATATTAATTTCGCATGTTGTATTTCTGATAGCTATTTAGTGAGTGGAAAGTCATGAATAATGAATTTATGTTCTATTGGCTCCTTTCGTGTTATTTGCATTACTTTTTGAGCACCAGACATTAGTGTGTAATGATACTTTGAAAGTGATAAAAAAGTATTTCTATAAAAATGTATTTTATTTATTTTGTTGGAGTATAATGGATATTTTTTTATATTTTTATTATCATTATTCAATAACTTAACCTCTGGGCCATAGGCGGTTACATATTTCAACTTAAAATTAATTCTACTATTTTAGAAATGCTGTTGACATAAATTCGAATTTAAAATAAAAAATATATAAATTTATAACACCATGAAAACAATGTTTCAGATAATCGGTTGTTCCACAAATATTATTCGGTTTACTCGTTATTGAAAAATATACAGTTTTGAATATTTGAATCGGATAACTGACTGGTGGTTAATCGATTGGTTACCCTAATATCCATATTGCAATAAAATTTATTTCTATTTTAAAAGACTCTTCAAATCTTAATTTTAAGTTTTACCGATTAAAGTCAAAAGAAATTTGATTATGAGTAATTCTTTATTAAGTTTTTTTCTTTTTTTATAATAAATTTCATGATATAATTCTTTAGCAGAAATCTGATACTATTAGTTGGTTGGGAAAACATATGATAGTAATCTACTGAAAATAATCATAAACAATCTTAATTACTTTTACAACTTCCCCAAACTACTTTATAGAAAGAACTCTTTTCATATTCTACATTGATTATTATTTTGAAAAGTAATAATTGAAATATGTTTTCAAATTCTCACTTAATCTCTCTAGTAAATTGAAACTCTTATCAAATATTCTTTAATCCTTTAATCATACATTAAAAGGCATAACAACAATTCAAAGTCAATTTGAAACAAATAAACTTCCAACACTTAATACTTAAAATAATAACAACAACAATAACCCTCTTGCAAATACATACATATAACAATAAAAACAACAACGAGGAAAACAATTACACTACAAAGTACTACACAAAAGTATCAAACAATGAAAAAAAAAAATAAATAAACAAAAAGAGCAAAACAATTGTCACAACGATTTGCAACATGATACTCGTGTAACCTCAAAATTAAATACAAAAAAAAAATAGCGTTAGAAATTCGAAAATATACAAACAAACAGGCGGAAAAAAACGCCCTTTTGATAGCCACCCCTTCAATTAAGTGAATGACGGACTGGTTTTAAACATCACAAAGCAATTATTCAATTCTGTTACGGATTTTGAGAGAAAAAAAAAAAAAACATAAAAGTTTTGAAGGGATGAATGTTTGGTACCATGAACATGTTGGTAAAAGGAACTTGTTTATGATGTCCACTTGTTAGATCTTGTCTAAGTACTTGAAAAAAAAGAAGAACATTTATTTTATTTTAACAGGCTGGTGGGCAATAAAACGTTTATAGTCTCATACACACTCTTTCCTAGACACACGTTGTTGTCTTTGTTATAACAAGTTCATCAATTTCAAATGATTTTTGTTCTGTAGCAAAAGCATGTCAATTTTTTTTTATCTACTTTGTCTTCCTCCACATTTTAATCCTTAGGGACTTTGGAAAAATTATAAAAAAAACTTATAGTCCTGTATTTGAGTTACTTGTAAAAGTTACACGAGTATATGTTGCCACATTTGTTTTTATCATGTCGTAACATGGTTGATTTTATTTCCAGTCATTTCAATACTCGTTTATTTTTACTGTTTCACATTTGTCAACCCACAACTAAAAAGAAATCACTTCTATTTTATTTTATTTAATTTTTTTTTTGTTTTTTGCAAAATACCCTCCATTTAGGACTTTCAATTTGCTTTAAATAAACCGATTTATGAAGAAATTCTTTAGTTATAGTAAGGGGATGTTTAGTTGATTGCTTTGCATTGGTTTCATTTAGATTTTTTACGTTTTTTTTTTAAGCTTAAGAGTTTGGGTTTTGTTATATATCCATGAGCTCCAATTTGTGTTGTTTTTTTTTTATATGACTTAAACATTATTTTAATATTCATTTGGGAAAAATTCAAGGTTTCTCACCTTTTTGCTTTCTTTTTTAAATTTGAAAATATAAAAGGAATAAAACTAAAAAGATAAAAATGAAATGAATGTAATAAATAAAAAAAGAACAAAGTTTATTTTTGTTAGCATTTGTAATGAATTTTATTGTTTAGAACAGTGTGGGTCAAAAGAAGTTATTGTTGCAGGACAATTTACAATGCATGAATCTTCGCTGTAAATATTGCGGTTGACAACTGATATTTTATCGATGTTTGAAAATGCATTGCCAATCAACTCCGCCACAACAGAATTGGAATTATTAACTGATAGCATTTTCTATTGAAATTGAAAACCATTCCAATTCCAGATCTGATGTCGTTTTTAAGGAGTCAGGTCAGTACTTCTTGGGAGAAACATATGTCCTCATGGTATCCTTCAGAACCATTCTAGAGGAGTTCTTGTATCTTATTGCCATCAATATAGTTTTAGTGGGATTTTCGCTCAGATAGCGTTCGATGATTTGTGTTTTTTTCATATGGGAACATATGGATTGTATGTTATGAAACCGGTTTCAAGTATTCCAATTATTGATAGAGATTGCTGGGCATTTATGAAAAAGATGAGATTAATAGATGAACTCTTCTGAGAACGTTTAGGTATGATATAGGTATACCAATGTTCACAAGTAATCCGCACGTAAATAATCGTCGGAAAAGATTGAACACTTATTAAATTGTCAAAAGTTCTTGGCCAGAGCTCCGTTCAAGCAGATTTATATATAAACTGTTCGTATCTCTTCAGTTGGCTTTAAAAATTGTGATCTAAGAAATAAATAGTTTCTAAGGTTGTTTAGGGCGCTGTGATCATAATCTGAGAGTAAAATATATTGAATGGATTATTTGGTTACTGCAAAAATTTCCATAGTCATAAATAATAAATATGTAAAAAAATTATAATTATAAAAATATTTTTTAAATATTGTATGTAAAAAATTTAGCATTTTATATTCGGTTTTTACCACATTATGATCTAATTTTTTCATATTAAGATTCGATATTATTTTATCTGTTAATATATGTCTTAAGTTTGTTTTATTTATTTGATTCATTCTACAAGACAATATAAAGATATTATTAACAAAATTATTTAAAAGTTAATCAATATTTTATATTCTTTGTATCACACCAACTAATTATTCTGTAGCATATTATATTTATTTGTAGCCTTTTTTTGTTAAGAGATTATAACTAAGAAACAAAATATGGCTTAAGAATGTTATTATGGTTCTAGTAAAAATGGTCAAAAACATAAAATCTTTGGAGTTAGCTATATTAAAACTTTAAATAAATGTTAAAATTAAACTATAAATCTTAAATAAAAACATTGTTACCTAAAACTAGCAAAATAAAACATAATATTGTCGCAGTAACAATATCGTAACCATGTTTTTTCCTGGCTTATCTATTCTTACTTTAACCGAACGGAGTAACGAAGAACATATGCTAGTCTCTCGCAGATTGTTATACTTCCTATCAACTAGACTATTGGTGCCCTAAAAAAAATATATATGAACTAATATGTGTTCAGATTTTTCTACCTCACACTGTATTCATTTACTCATTCATTTCAAATATGTGTACTTTAAATACGAAAACATTTATAAAAACTTTTTATTATTTCTATTTACAACAGCCGCACAAAAATGAAATGAAGAGAAAAAAAGGGGGAAAATTAAAAAGTGATTTCTCATTTTCTTTTGACATGCAACACGAGGCAATTGAATAAATTTAAATTATTCATAACTTTACATTTGTGCTCTTTTATTTAGCTAAAGAACACAAAAACAAAATGGGGATTTTTAATTTTAATTACAAAAAGATTAATTACCAGAAAATTCACAAACAATGTTTTACAAATTTTGCAAATCTTTCCTTAACTTCAAAGCCCCATCAACGGCATACATACGAAGAATAAATGGAAACAATTTCAACTTTTACTTTTTTCCCTTTTTTTTGCATTCTTTCTGAAATAAAAAAGAATTCTTTAGAAAAATTACAAATTAAAAAAAAGTACAATAAAAAAAACAAAGAAATCTTTTTATATTTTTTTATTGTTCACCCCTCGTCAAATTAAGTTTTATTTTGTTGTTGTTGTTGCTATTATTGTTGTATTTGTATAATTTAAATATTCTCCAAATCACAAAATGAAAACGTCAAATTATATTATTGTTTAAATAAAATTTATAATAAGATGAAACTTTCAAAATGACCCTTAAGTATTGTTTGCAAAGATGCCTCCTCCCTTCCGAGGGAAAATATAAAAAAAGGAATTTATAAATGTTTTTATTTTATTTTTTTAATTTTTTCTTTATACTTTTATTTTATTCATTTCTTTTCTCTTAAATATTAAATTTGTTTTAACAGCAAAAGGTCAAATGGGAGTAGGAGGAGTGAGTGAGTGAGTGAGTGGTAGTTAGATAACATGAAAAATAATCTTGCAAAAGAAATTGAAATCTTTATATATAAATGATTTTTTCTTTTGTGTATTTCTTTTTTTAAAATACAAGGATTTTCATTTTCTTACATGAATATTTAATTGCTTGAAAAACGTTTTTAAATGGCCAATGGAGAATTTAAATTAAATTCAATATTTTCTTATTTTTTTTAATCATAATTCAAATTTGAATTAAAATTAAATCAACAGAGAGAGAGAGAGAGAGCAGAATAGAAATGAGTAGGAATTTTGAAATGCAAAATATTTTTGAAAACAATATGTCTGCAATACTATTAAATTTCAAATCATTTTTATTTATAGTTCAATATTAGTAATAGAAGTGAAAAGTTAATTAATATAATTTTGTTAAAAACTTATTTTTCTCATTATCAGTGTGAAAGTCTATGTAAATAATTATGTTTTAAAATTATGTTTTTCATAAGCATCTCATCTCCTTCTTGTTAGTTTTTTGATAATTGAATATATATTTTACATTTACACTAACATCAGGTTAGTAGAGTTACTAACTAAAAAAGAGTATGAATAACCGAATCATTAAGTATAATTTGTTCATAAAAAATTAAAATTTTCCTTATGTTGACAGCCTAATGAGTTTGTATATGACATTTATTAATGTGTGTTTATTTTCTTACTATTTTTTATGTATATTACTATTATTGTTGTTGTTTTTATTAACAACAACAAAAAAAATATGAGTCTAACGATTATTTACTTAACAAATAAACTGAAAAGTAACCACGGCATTAAATAGAATAATAACAATTAAATTTAAGTGGCAGACATTATGATTTTTGTATTTCGTTGCCGTTGGTTGACTGCCACAACCATATTTTGTTTCATTTTTATTATTTTAGTTTTTTTTTTATAATTTTAATTTGTTTTCAGAGCATATGACAGTTTATAGTCATTAGTAATATAGAAGCATAAACAAGAAAGAAAAAAAAAACTAACAAATTATTAACTGTAGTAAAAACGTAGGTTGTGATAAAAAATACATTAAGGCCTGGAATTACGGTAAGATTAACATAAATGGAAAAAATGTCTCGAGGAAAGTCTTTTTTTGAGAATACAAAGCATACGCAGGGAAAAAATATGATTACAGCATGGTCGCCACAACCATTCAATGTTTATATAGCAGTTTTTCATTGATTTGAATTGAATGATAGCAACGTTTATGATTCTGTTTAATCATTTAATGATTACCCACAATCAAAATTTTAATATGGTTAACTGAATTATAAATAATTTTGTTTGAAATCATATTTATGAAAAATCCAAACATTTAGGAAGCCTTAAACGAAGGGTTAAAATTTCTCAAAATTATTGAAAATTGGTCCTCAGTTCCCTACAAACGGTTGAAAAAATTATGGGTTCTATACATTTTTGGTTAAGATTTTTTCGATTTTTTAGTCGAAAGGGGTGTTAATAATATTTTTTTTTTAATTTAAAGCTGGTTATGGAAACAATATTTTAAAAATTTTGATTGTATGATTTTGTTACGCTAGAAGACTTTTGAAGTCATTTCAATGGACCATTTTATGGAAATTATCTGTTATCAACAGTAATTAGCACAATGCAAATTTTTAATATTTTAGTCATTAAGGGAATATAATGATAAAATTTTAACAAAAACGGAATTATTTAAGGAAAATATCACTTTGCATCACATGTTCTAAAATGTCTGTTTATAGAACAAAATTTTGCAATTTTTTTTTTTTTTAAATATATTTTTTTAATTAACTAAATATTCCAGTGCTCATTATAATCAATTCGAAAACGCTTAATATCTGGGCAGCTAAAATTATATGAATATATTTCTAACATTTAATTAATTACTGAATGATTTGAAACTATTTTAAGAATTTAAAAATCATTTTATTCTTAATAAAATCTTTCCTAATTTTCAACTAATTTCAAAAATTTGCGACTGAAAACTAATATTTAGCATTGATATTTTTTTTTTTTAAGTTTTAAGTAATAAAAACATTATTAACTTAATAAAACAAGTTGAAAACATCATATTTAAAATATAATGTAAAAAATACATTAAAAATAAAAAAAAAAATTGCCTCCAGAACCATTATTTTTATCAATTCGAACATCTCTTAGATACAGACTTTCAAAGGCTAAATACCTTTTCCTAAAAAAACTAGCTGAAGTGAATGAAAGTATTTTTCGAAGTTAAGTATTTTTATTAATCAAGAACGGTGCTTAAAAACACTAACAAGAGCTGAGACTACTGCTTAATTTCAATCAATACGGGATAAAACCTGGTTCGAATTTAAATCTATAAGAAGATTGATGATATCTTTTACTTGAGTTTAGTGAAATAATTGTGCTCTGTCTGAATCCTATATTTAAGATTAAAAACATTTCCATCTTATTCATCCACCTGTAACTAAATTCATAATTTTTAAACAAGAATTTTATTTCAATAATTTCTTATTAGTTGCAAATATTTTGTATTTCGAATTAAATTCTTTTCCTTTATAAGTTCTCCAGTGTATAAATAAAAATAAATAAAATGTTTTTTCTCAAATGTGAAATATCATGTCAGTTCTGAAGTTTTCAAAACTAATGTATCGTTCAAAAATTTTTATAATGAGCACTTTCATCTTAGCTATGGTCTTTCGAGTTGAATAGTAATACAAATTGTTGTAACAGAAGTGAAACAGAATTTAAATTTTTTAATAAATCCGTAACTACTAGTTGGACCGATATGTGAAATTTTGCATTGATTTTTGTGCTGATTAGAAGTAACAGATTTATTTTCAATTTGATATTTTTTTCTAAAATTGGCGAGCGTATTATATTCTCCTGGATTCTTACTCTTTATTTATAGCTTTACTACCGTTTCCTTGTTTAAAAAGTGTCAGGTGTATCGACATTTTATGTAGTTTAAAAAGGGTAATTTTCAATTCTATTTATTTTCTTTTCATAACAGTTCCATGGTAATTTCCCCTTTTTTTGAAATAAAGTCTTCATTGTTTAATGTGTCATGTGTTGTTCTTGTTCGTATTCGTTACTTCGAACTCGTAGATTTTTTAAATGTGTTAGAAATTTAGAATAGATAGATATTTATATCAATTTACTTTGTGTTCTATTTAATAGAAAGCAAAATGGTTGACAATTTGTTTAATGTGCTTTTGTTGATGTTGTTTTTTTTTAACAGAAATTTCAACGTTATTTATTAGTATCATTTTTTTGTTTTTTTAACTGTCATTTAGAAAATCAAGCTTAATTCACTCTGCCTGACAGTTGGTTGAGTGATTTTAAGCTTTTTACAACCTCCTCCCCCCTCTCCTTTATTCAGTCTAAGTATTTTAGTATAATTATGGTTTATAATAATAATGATATAGATAAAATTTAATTTAAATTTAATTTTACAAAACAAATTAAATGTAATTGCTTTTAATAATGAAATATTCTACGAAAATGATTTATTAGCAGTTTTATATTGAGTTTGATTTCGTATAGAATTCATTGTCTATTATCTGTGTGTAATTTAATAAAAAAAAGTACCATAAAATGTAGCTTTATATTAAAATTGTTGGATGCTCAAACTAAAATTAAATAAAATTGACAAGTATTAAGTAGAATTTAGCAAACAAAAATATAAAAGTAATTTATCATTTTAAATCCTTTATGAGAAATCTACCTTATCTGTATAACTATCTATCCATCTAGCACTTAACCATTCCATCTTTTGTTCATATATAATACAAATCAAATGGACATACCTTTTGTATTGTCCATCAAATATCAACTTGGACACACGTGCTTACATACGTTCTTACTTGAAACGAATCATATAACCAACAATCTCATCTGATAGATCTTTGATGTATTCTACCTTTATTTATTTCTTCACCTTCTCATATCATATTGTAATTCTTCTCTTATACTCTTTACATTTGAACTGACCATTTATTTTTCTTCTGTTGCGTTTGTGAATTTCGGTAAAAAAAAAGAAATATTCACTTTTAATTTATATTTTCCTTGTCATGTAAAAAATTCGAAAGTAAAAAAAAGTTTGTTCTTGTTTTTAACACATGTCTTCATTTTAACATACACAAAAGTTAATTCATTCATCCATCCTTGATTGGTTAGTTTTCTTTATTTTTTGTTTTTATGGAATTAAAATCAACTTCTCCTTCTCCAACTCCAACTTCAAGTCACTTTTTGCAAGGATATGTGCTTTTTTATATCTTCTTTCAGATTACATTAAAAGGACATGTTTGTTTGTACATAAACAGATTAGTTTTACATGAAACTGTCCACAAGTTTGGTCAATAATCAATCAAATGTATTGATGAAGAATGATGTGGTTCTTTTAGTTTTTTTTTTCATCTGGAGGTTTGTCTTTTTCTGTTTGAATGGCTTAAGTTGAGATATAAGCAGGTGAAAGGTAGTAAAAAGTTATTTGGCAAATTGTTAATCCATTACCAATAATTAAAATTATTTGTACATATAGTTCTTGCAGCAAAAAAAGTAAATTGCAGAATTTTTTTTGGGGGAATTCGATTTTATCGTTTTGTAAAAATAAGTCGAAGTTACTATCAAGAAAGATCTTGTTATATGCGTGATACATATTTTATTAATAATTAAGGAACTAAATTGTATATTTCCACTATAAATAATAATAAAAACGGTCGAAATAATGTTGGTGAACTAATAGTTCACCATCATTATTTTAGGAGTCCTATAGTTTGAATAACTTATTATTATCCTGAGAAATCTAGTTCCAATAGCATTTAAATATGAAAAACCCTTCAAGAAATTCTTCAAATAGATCCATAAATACAAAACTTTATTTTTATACCCTACACCACCATAGGTGGTTGGGGTATTACGTGTTTGTGAAAATATTGTAACGCAGAGAAAAAATTTTCCTACACCCACCTTAAAGTAT
>MINK01026159.1:0-14641 GCA_001735545.1 Phormia regina
TTTAAATTTTCTTTGGTGATTTTTCCCATGTTGTTTTTATTTTTAAACATTTTTGTTTTCAAGATTCATTCAAAAAAACTAAATTGTCTATGAATGGGTCAAGTTGGAGTTTATTTTAAATTTTCTTTTTCTTTTCTTTTTTTTTTGTAGTTTTAGTTTCAAATATTTTCCATTTTCTTTGGCTATTAGTTTCATCATCATCAACATTTTTCACAGCTGTTTTTTAAATTCATTTTATCTTACAAAATTTTTTGCTTTAAATTCACTAATTTAAAGAAAAATTTTGTTTGCGAAATTGTTGTTAATATAAATTTAAAATGTCTCAATTTTAAGATCTCAACAACTGTCGTATTGGAATTTTATTTTATTTTATTTAATTTTCTTTAGCTGTTTGTGTTTATTTTTCAAGAGTTTTTCATTTTTTTTTTTTTTTTTTAAAAAAAATTTTTTTTAAAAAAAAAAAAAAGAGTTTTTCATTTTTTTTTTTTTTTTGAAAAACAATTTTCTTTAAAAGAAAACATATGGTTGCTTAAGATAAATATAATTTATATTTAATTTAAAGTCTGTTACCTTTTTCATTATTTTTTTTTTTTAAGTTTAAATCATTTGCATTTTTCAAAGTTAAAAAGTACGTTTTGTTTGGGTTCAACCCCACAACAACTACAAAGAAAAATGGCAACTGAAGTTGGTGACATTTGACAAGATTTATTGGAAACATGCTGGGGAAAATAGTTCAAAAATAATCTTGACCTTTAAGAAATTATTTATGTTTTTTTGTTTCTTTATATTCTTAACGCTCTATAAAAAATGTTGTTATAAAACTATTTTTATTTAACAAATTCTTTGAAATAACAAATTGTTAAAAAAAAAAAAATAATTTGCTCAAATCATTCATTCAATTTAATTTTATGGACTTAAAATAAATTTTAATGATTTTTTAATCATTCCCTTTTGAATATCAGCGTTTAAATCATTTGCCAAATAAACAACAAATATATGTTATTATTGTGGTATTAACATAAATTTAAATTCATTGTAAATAACGGTTTCAAAATTTAATATCTTGTAAAGTTTTAATCAACAAATCAATGGAATTGTTTAGAAAATTTAAAAAAATATTTTATGTTATTTAAAAAATTAATCACTTAAAAATTATCAAATTAGTTAATAGATATATATAGGCTGGGTATTTTATTGAGGACATTGACCATAGATTTACATCATTAACTTTGAAGAATTAAAAAAGTTATATTTTTATGTTTTGTTTAATCGTTTATGTTAATAATTGATTGAAACAAAAAATTAATAATTTTAATTAGTACTCTTTTCTAAAGCGTTAATAATATTATAATAAATAAAAATATTTCAGCTGAACTAAAAAAATTACATGGTCTACCCATTTCTAAGTGAATAAAAGCACACGATTTTTTGGATAAGATAGTCACTTAATTATATGACGACATATGACATATATGATGAGAACTCATAGATAGACCCTTCAAACCAGTGATGATAATATGATCTTCCAAAGTACAGAAGTACTCCCATGATTAATTTAGTACAATTATAAAATTAAGCTTATTAATATAATATCTGTAAAGTAGATCTGAGTTGAGAAAAAACATTCGGGTCATAATAATTATTCGAACGGTATAGATCATTTGTGTGTTTACCACCTCATTGACAAAGAGTGTTTTGTCACCAAACTGTACGGTGATCGTCACTTTTAAATAAACACCCTGGTATTTTGTTAATATATTTTTCAAAGCTAAGAAAAGTAGTCAGGGTTCACACACAGCAATTTTTCTTGTCGCAATTCTGACTTTGTAGACGAAAGAGGTAAAGAGAATGTAAAAATTTCTCCTCTCTCTCTCTCTCTTCTATAAACCCAGAATTGCAGCAAGAAAAATTTCTGTGTGTGAACACGGGCATATTAATTAAAATTAAATTTTTACATTCCTTAAGAAATTATTTTTGAATAGAAAACCATTTCCTTAACTTATGCATAGAAATTTTGCGTCATTTAAGGCGTTTATTTTTATAAAATCTGTAATTATTTAAGGAATATAAAGACGAATGTTTCATTTTCTATTACTCAACATAAAATGATTTATCTTGTGGTGAAATTTTTAAAGTTAATAGTAGATGTACCCTTTTGTCTCCAGATTAAGGTTTTCTTAAGATCATAATTCGGGAATATTCTCGTTCTAGAAGTCTTCAAGTAACACATTTAACGCAAAGCATACTATAACTGTTTGGTTCTGTAAAAGGAGTTGAAAGAATTTCTTGACCTTTCAGTACAATTAGGATACAAAAAGTACAATTTATTATTAAAGCTAGTATAATTATGAAAATCATATTAAAAAACCCTGCTTCAAACGAAGCTTATTACAATTTGAATACGAAAAAAGAAAATTAAAAAAAATTGTAGTGCAGAACCAGACGATCGAAGTCGTAGTGCCTAAACAGACAAAGCAAAGACACTGTGTCCGAAACAGTTAATTAAAAATTATTCTATGCTACTCGACCTTGATCCTAGTACTTGAGTAACATTGACTTATTTTATAATATCAAATGCCGTAGAATAATGCGAATTATATTGTAATAATATCTGCCTTGATTTTTGGCAAATCACTTTTATTGCTAAAATAGCAACTACATCCTTTAAATATTTTGGAAACATATTTCATAAACTAAATGAGAATTATTACTTCTCTATAATCGCAATGTAAATAATAATAATTTGTTACTGAGGTAAATGATATGAATAGTAGCAGGGTACACTAAACAGGTATAATTATCGAGACAACCAATAAAACAACCCAACTTTTTCTCACTCTTTTGTGTAATTGAAGTGTCAAAAACAACATTGCAATATATACAATATTATTTTTTTGCTTCTTTATGTAAACAAAAAAAACATAAACAAATTTTGACAGATCTGCAACACCAAAGCAAAATCAGCTGGGCCGACGTTCAGTGTACCCTGAGTAGTAGTGTAAACAAATAAGAATGTAAATTCAGACTAGTAAAGAGTTAATGGAATACAGACGTGTAATGAATGAACCTAATACTTTCTTGACAAAAAATAAGGAATATTTTTTTTGCATAAAACGATTATAACAATATTTATTTTTTATAAAATCTTTAAATCTATATTCCCGAAAGATATTTGTATGGGGGTTGGGTGAAATAATGAATCGATCATAACCAGTTTCATTACGTATCTTTAAAATTGCGATCGGAATTTTGTTCACAATATTTAAATTGACATCCAGACGGATGGACGGACATCGTTAAATCGTCTCAAGAAGTAATTTTGAGTCGAATTTTAATGATATTTTACGTTAAGGTCGGTGTCAGATAATTATACCCTACACTACCTGGGTGGTTAGGTTATCATATGTTTGTGCTGATTTTAGTAACGCACCCACCTTAAAGTATACCAATCAAATCAGAATCAGTTCTTAAATTGGTCTAACGATATTAGTCCGTCCATGTAAACTTTGTGCAGAAAGTAGAGGTCGAAATTTTGAAGATAATTCAAGTTTTTTATGTGAGACTTTAATGTTATAAGGACAAAAACTATTGAAATTGATTGTGGTCGATCAATTATATCACATAGCCCCCACATAAATGTCCCCCAGAAAACTCTCAAAAAACGCCTTAAAAAATAGGAATATTTTAATAAAATTCGGCGAAAAGAAGTTCTATACAAATATCAATTTTGTAACAAAATTTTATGAAAATTAGTCCACAATTGACTATGGGAGCTATAGGCAATTGTGAACCCTTTCTTCAAAATCACTTCAATGTCATACGAATATTAATATGAAGTTAATATATATTTTACGCAAATAGTAAAACATTATTAAATTTAATGGGAATCGGTCTATAATTTATCATAGCTCCCATAGAAACTCACTTCCGGGAATCGCTCCAGAATGCATACTGTTAATATCAACTTATTTTATATTTGTATTTTATATTTAACATTTAGTAAGTGTTAGTATAAATGTATATATACATTTGGCCACATGTTTAAAATTCCGGATTTTTTATGCTTAATGGTGTAGGGTACCATATAGTCGGTCTTTAGCGACTTTATCTTTTCAGTTTTTAATTGACTCTTGTTCCCTCGACAAAATGCTATGTTTTTAATAAACGAGGTGACACTATGTATTGAAGTATAAAAATATAAATTTGTTGTTATATTAATAATTTGTGTGTCGGTTGAAATGGCGTTTATAAAGCCCACAAATATGTAATATATATCTCAAACTATCAGAAATCTTTTCGAAAATATTGCTATTAAAATTCAGCAAGATGGGTTTATAAATGGCGATGATATGGTTAAAAACCCGTTTTTTTAATCGGTTTTACAATTTCTGAAGTCTCTGTACATACTAGAGATTTTTTTAAATTATCGTGCGGAAGAAGTAAATATTATAATTAATTAATTCTTGGCGAAAAATATGGCTAATTAGAAAATTTAATTTGGTTTTATTTCTGTTTAAATAAATTAAAATAATTTTTTTTAGAAACCAGTTACCAAATAAATTTTGCTACTTTCCCCCTTAAATAAAAATTAATATTTATTAAACCACTTAACTGACACCAACCTCTTAAATAAGTAAAAAAAAGTGTTTTTTTTTAACTTATATTACAGTTTTAAACTAAAGAAAGATAAAGAAACTAAAATTATTACACATTTTTTTCTTAATAATTTTTAACACAAATATTTTTATTATTAAATGATTTCAGTTTTTGTTATCATCATATTTTTTTGCTTACAATGTAGCCGCAACAAAATATAACATAAATACGCAGCATACACTCATATACACAAATACTTTGGTAACACACACACTCTGTGTGAAATACACACATAAATAGTTTTCTTGTTCAACTGTTGTAATAGCTAAAATAATATTTATTTTACAAACAAAAAACTGCAACCAAAAAAAAATAAAAAACGAGACAAAAAAAATTAATATTACAACCAAAGACATTTAGTTATGAGTAACTAACAGATATAAACCGTAGCTATAGATGTAGGGGTGTTAAAAGGGGAGAAAGCTGGGTGGTGGGTTTGGTATTTATAAAATATTTTTAACGCAAACCAGCAAACCAACAACAACAAAACCATCATACTGTGTGTATGCACATCATTATTTTCACTATAAAAATTAAAAACTTTTTAAAATTCACTTTTCATTAAAAAAAAGAAGACAAAAAAAAAGCAAAAGAAGCTGCATTTTATTTTCTGTACAAGAGCACAGACATTTAAAAGTGTTAAGACATAAATTTAAAGTAAATTTATAACAGGTGATCTCATTAAATAATAATATATCAAAATTAATATATTTTTTAGGAATTTTGACAAAAATGTCTTTCAGACAGATTTATAAATATTTATGTACATTAATTTTTGTCCTAAATACATTGAATTCTTTACCAAATCTGTTCAATTTATATCCTGCCTTATACGCACATGTTAACGTATTGCAATGCCAAAAAGCGGATGTCTGACATTATAACACAACCTCAAATAGTATTAAAATAAAGCAGGACTGTTGCTGCATTTCTTGTTGGGGTAAAAGCAATGTAAGCAGAAAAAAAACCAAAATAGATAAAAAGATGTGCAAAATGCGTCTGGTTAACAACAGAAAGTCTGTCACATTTTTTCCCTATTTTTTCTCTTTGGGCTGCCTGCAGTTTTGTTAGTTTGGAGTTCAAGGCAAACTTTGCATCATTATTACAAAAACAAATACTTATAAAAAATTATATTAGTATAGGAGGGTGTTTGTGTATATGTTTGTTTATTTTTTTACTTGTTTGTTTAAACTAACATTGGCGCTGCTGTTATTGTCCCCATGCATTTTATTCTAAATATAAAGAAATTTTTTCTATTTTTTGTAAATTTCATGGACTTTGTACTGCTGTTTTTAGTTTGCAAATTATAATGCATATAAGGAGTTGAAAATTTTCAACCAACAACACCCCACCCTGGTGATTTTAATTAGAAAGTAAGGTGTTATACTCTGGGTAATTAGAGTTGAAGAAAGTTTTTTGCTAATTTTTATAGAGAAATATTATTAGAAGATTTCCGAATATTATTCTTTTTTGTTATGAAATCAAGTCCAGATTTTAAGTTATTGCTATTAAATATTTTAAATCAATTATATATTTCATTATTTACGTTTGATGTTTGAAAGATTTCGTTGAATATTTATTATTTTTTAAAAAAATAACATGTATACTATTTTTGAAAATTTGTCAAAAATTGATTTGTGAATCGTTTAAAAGGATTTTTGCAGGAATGAAAGTTCAATACTTATTTTATAAAATAAATCAGAAATATTCGTGAGAATTGTATGGTAATAGGTCTTTTAGGGCATTTAATAAAAAGTCGTTTAAAACATGTACATTTTTCATAAAAACTGCACTCCTGCATACGTTATTGATGGGGCTACAAGTTAAATTACTTGTAAAATTGATTCAAATATATTTCTCTACTAAATAACATCTATAAAATAAATAAATCCGTTAAAAATTAAAGTTTTTTTTTAATTTATCTATTTCGGCCCAAGCTGGATATGTGTCCAAATACAAGCAAGTGGAATTGAGTGTTGTTTTCCGCTCTAAGAGAGAAATGCTAATTAAATTTAGCAGCGGATTTCCTCTTATAAATTCCATACAAAAAAAATATAAAGCATATCTTTCTATCTCTTTCCTTCTAATATAAATTTAACGTAAACCTATGTGAATTATTTTGCAACAGCGGCAACACCGAATTGGGACAAATGTGACTTTGTTCATAGTGCCATTAGTTTACGTAAGATCTAATGAGATCAAAAAGTATAAACGAGCGAATAAAGTGTAGAAGATTGGCCTTAAGCCTTTTTTATGTTTATGTTATGAACTTTGAACAACATTAATCATTATGAAATTAAATTCATGGTGACACAATTCTGTACTCTATTAGTTTCAAGTCTTGTAAGTACAGATTACTGATCTGAACTTATTAAAAATTTTAAAAAAGTTCTAAAAAATTTTGCTAAAAAACTGCTGTTAGTAGGTCGATTATGCTAAAAAGCATTTAGCATACATAATAAATATAAAGCATATCTTTCTATCTTTCCTTCTTATATAAGCCTATGTGAATTATTTTGCAACAACGGCAACACCGACAGAGATGGAGAGTGAGAAAATTAGAGCTTTTGAGAATCCGTTATAAAAATGTAATAAATTTTAAGTTTCAGCGGATTCCGCTGTGTTCTTTCAGTTTAGCCAAATCTTCATATAAAAAAATAATATGTTTGGGCTCTATAGGGTGCAAATTGCAATCCATTCAAAATTTCTTTATTAAAATTTGTCTTCTAAAATATATAAAGAAAATAATTTTATATTCAAAAAACTTTGAGAAAAAGGGAAAGAATGGTTCTATATTTACAAAAAAATTAACATTTTCATATAAATTCCCGAGTGTCGAATTTGAAAATTTTTCACTCCTAGACGAATGGAGATTATTATATTTTTAAAGATATTATTTTTGAAATATGTTCTAAATTACTCAATAATTAAAAATCCTCTGTACCTAGAGACTTCTGAAAAATTAAATAAAGTCGAGAAAAAATTTCAGGCGTAAATATTTTTTAATATTTTAGGCAAATAACCATAATTATCTTGTCAAGCCTTTACAGAAAAAAAAAACATATTTACAATCGGACTTAATTTGTAGAAGTTACGCTGTTTTGAAATAGTACTTGAAATAGTAAAATTTGGCACCCTGTAGTTTATCTCGCGTAATCACAGGGTGACTACCACATTACTTTTCTGAAAGCTTGGGTTCTCTTTTACAATTCTTCTATACATTTTAACTACATCCGATCAATAGTTTAAGATATACGGGTTCATTATCGAAATACTATCAAAAAATTTGATTTTTTCAAAATTTGTGGAAAAAAATATATAAAAAAAGGTTTTCAGGTGTTAGCGATATGTCTTTCTAACCCTAACTTTTACGATATATATTATCTTTATAAAAATATAAAAATCTTTGAAATCGGACTTAATTTTTAGATAATATATGTTTGTGAAACTTTTATATACTCGGAATAGTCAACTTCGGCAGCCTGTAGCTTATCTCATGTTATAACAGGGTAACCACAAGATAACTTTTTTCAAAGCTTAAGTCCACCTCTAAAACTCTTCAATACATTTTATTTGGCTCCGGGCAGTAGTTTTGGATATACAGATCAGAATATCAAAAAATTTAATTCAGAAATTAAAAGAAAAATTACAATTAAATGAGGATTCATAATGGATCCATATAAGTATCTTTGATATCTTTTTATCAATTTTAATTATATTTTTGTTAATTATTAGCAAAATATTTAACATTGCAAAGATTTATGTCTATTTATGCCCATTTAAATTAAAGCTTTAATTTCGATGTGTCGATTCAAATGATTCGGAAATTAGTGACGCAAAAAAAAAAATATAATAAATAATTATAAAATATCAGGGATTTACAATGAATCCATATCTAATTTCCGTTACAATATCCAAATTAAACTTTTATTTCATACTCATTTGGAGCACTCTTGTTTCGATTTTGATCCTTAATCAATTTTTGTTAAGTGTTTTTGCACTAGCTATATAATATATATTATAATGTTAGAGGTCCATGGGTCTATTGGTTTATTAAGACGCCATGTAATTATAAACGACAAAAATGAACAGAAGATGAGAATGAAAAAAACTAACAAGAAAATAAAATTCTTGTATACAAACATATTTATTTTATGCATATAGAATATAAATTGCATCCACTATGGCCAAATACATACAGACACAAACAATACGAGGGTATACCGAATTTTTATGGGAAATTTAATCTTATATATAAATATCACTAGACTACAGAAGCATTAAAGAAGAACAGCAATTTTAATTTCTTTCGCGAACAGTAATTGTATTTTTATATTCACGAATAGTTTTTTTTCTAATGAGTAAAGAAGATAAACTTAGAGCAAAAAGTTTACGCAACTCACGGTTTTTTAAAAAATATGGATACATTATCGTCTTATTACTAAATTCCGATTATTAAAAATTTTCTAAGATGCAATTTCTTTCGCGAACCGGAATTGTATTTTAAAGTTCACGAAAATAAAATATATTTTTTTTCGCGTGAAGAAGTTAAACTTGAAGCAAAGAGTTGTATTGGATTACCAAGGACTGCAATAAAAACGTAAACTCACTGTTCTTTTAAATATCTTGTTCTTTTTACAAGATTCTTATTATTTTACTTTTTTAAGATGAACATTTTTTTTAATTTCTTTCGCGAACAGTAATTGTATTTTTCACAAAAACAATATATTTTTTAATGTGTTGAAGCAAAAGTTGCATTGGATTACCAAGAACAGCAGCAAAAAATTGTCATAATTGATAGTTTTAATTGTCCCAGCTCTCTGAGTTTTTAAAACAACGAATTATGTTATCCTTATATTTGTAAATATCTTACTCTTATTACTAAATTCTGACTATTTAAATTTTCTAAAATGCAATTCCTTTCGCGAACAGGAATTGTATTTTTAAGTTTACGAAAACAATTTTTTTTTATCGCGTGATAGAAATAAAAAAAAAAAAAAAATTGAAATAAAAACATCAGTTCACTGTTTCTATTTTAAATATATTGTTCTTATTACTATATTCTGTTTATTTTACTTTTCTAAGATTAAAGTTTTTTTAATTTCTTTCGCGAACAAGAATTGTATTTTTAAGTTCCCGAAAAGAATATGTTTTTTTTAATGTGTTAAGAAGATAAACTTGAAGCAAAAAAGTTTTATTGGAGTACCAAAGATAACAGCAATAATGTGTCATAATGTGTCATAATTTCCAGTTTTAATACAGTTTTAAGCTCAATAAATCCTTAAAAATAACGAATTATATTATTAATTACTTTACTTTTCTAAGATTATATTTTTTAATTTCTTTCGCGAACAAGAAATGTACTTTTATGTTCACGAAAACAAATTTTATAAAGTTTGAAGAAGATAAACTTGAAGTAAAAAGTTGTATTGTACTACCAAAGACAGTAAAACATATGGATCCATCCTCGTATACAGTTAATATCAAGAGAAATTTGCTAACGGGAATTTGCATCGTTATTTTTAGCGACAAGTGCTCCGGCTTTATATCTTCCATATATTTTTTTTTTTTATACTCCATTTTTATTTTGTAATACATACATATTAATGGTATGTGTGTGTCCATATATATGTATATATTTAGTACTAGTTAAAGTCTATGTAAAACTTTAGATGTTTGCTACTAAGGAGGAGGATGACGATGACAATGATGACTATAAGGTTATTTTGGTTGTATTCCATACTTGGCTAGATGAGCTACTAGTTGGCTGGGTTGGATTTTGTCTTGTCTGTCATTTCAGGCAAAATGTTAAGTACATACCATATAATCGAGCCAAGATGTAAGTGAATATTATATCTATGCATGGATATATAATGTGTATATGTATGTATGTGTGTGTTACTAGGAGTTTGAGTGTATGTTAAAAGTGTTATAGTGTTTGTTTAACAGACAATATGGCTTTTGGCTTTAACGCTGTCTCTAACGCTAACTTTCTGTTTATTTTTCTTCTATGTATATAATATTTTTTTAATATTTAGCCATTTTTTAGCTATTTTGTTTTAGTTAAAGTTTTTAGTTTTTTTGCGTCTTTTTTTTTCGTTTGTCTTCTCTGTTGCAAGTGACTTTGAAAATGTTAATAAAAATCCCGTTTATTTACATCATTCAGCTCAACAAACAAGGCAGTCAGTCAACTTAGCCAGGCAGCTGGCTATGTATGTTAGTAACTATATATAAGGTTGTATGTACATACGTTTGTATGTCCATGTAAAAGTAATTGTAAAATTACTAAAACAACAGCAAAGACTATTAGAAAATTTCTCTTTCCTTTAACATGCTAATTTTTTCAGTTTTAATTTTTCTTTATTTAAAAAAAAAAAAAGTATTGCTTGTTATACCCTACATCTCTATTGGCTGTTAACTAAATGGAAATTTTTCTTAATCAATCGATTTTCATTTATCTTTGATAAATTTAGATGTCCTTCAAAAAATTGCTGCAAGTAACGAGTAAAATAACAAATTTATTTTCAAGAGTTTAAAATTACTCTATGTAAGTGGGCAAAAAAATGTTATTTTTAGAATTTTTGCAAAAAAATACAATAATTAGTTTGTTAATATATATTTTTTATGAATGAAAATATTTTACGTGTTATTTTGTGTTTTTTTTTTTATTTTATTTTATTAAATTTTATCCTTTTGATAAAAATTTTAGCATGTTTTTTACTTAAGACTCTGCAAACGATAAATTTTATTGTTTTCATAATGTTAATAGATTAAAAAAGTACTACTTTTCGAAATCCATTTTACGAAAAAAGTATAAATTTTCAAAAGAAAAGTTAGATTAACTTCTTAAATTGAGTATACATTTTAGAATTAGTTCATTAATGTTGTATTTTAGTTGCACAAAGTATTAAATGTTTAAGATAAGACTACTCCTAGTTATACAGGCGCGGATTCAGCAGCAAGCTTTTGGTGCAGGAACATAGAATGATTTTCTTAACTATTTCCTTAAATTGTATGATTTAGTACAGGTTTTTCATTTAACGTTTTTATTTTGGGGTGGGAAATTTCCTTCTTTTTCCTGCCCGTGGAACCGCGGCTGTGGATATATCTCTAAAACTTTGTTTGGTTTTTATTGCTTTAATCCACAGTGGGGCAGATCGAAATTTTTTGAAAATAAATCTGTAACTTCTTTTAATCGCATAGTTTCGGTTCTATAAAAGCTATTGATTTTAATATTTTTCTATATAACGAAGAATTGTGTCAGCTAAACAATGTAATTTAGATGAATAAATTCAAACATTTCCAGATTTTTGAAATTAAAAACAAAATTTTTTGTATTTTTTTATACACTACACCACCAAAGGTGTTTCGGGTATTATATGTTTGTGCAAATATTGCAACGAAGAGAAAAAAGCTTCCTACACTCATCTTAAAGTATACCGTTCGACTCAGAATCACTTTTGAGTAGACTTAACCTTTCGTCCGTCTGGTTGGCTGGCTAGACGGCTGGCTGTCCGTGTAAAGCTTATGCGAAATTTTAGAGATAATTTGATGAAATTTTGTAGGTATGATTTTTTTTGGCAGAAGAACGAAGCCTATTGATTTTGGTCATGATCGGGCCATTATTTCATATAGCCCTTAACACTCAAAAATACCTTAAACATTCAAATATTTTAATATAATTTAACATAAATAAGTTTCACGTAAGCATTAATTCATGTGCCATGAAGATCGGTCCTTAATTTACCATAGCTCCCATATGAACACCTATTTCGAAAATCACTAAAACGTGCATAAACCCCATAAAAATGTTAATAATATTCGACACATATAAAATTTATATAATTATAAGTGACAGTGCAAAATTTCATGAAGATCGGTCCATAACTGACCATAGCTCTCATATAAGACCCAAATTCGAGGATCACAAAAAAGTGCATAAATACATGTGAATCTTAGTATCGATGTAATATTTTGTATTTTCCACTTGATACAAGTATAGGTCCATAATTGGTTCCTTTTCGAACTTTGGTATACATAGGCAATGGTGTAAGGTATCATATGGTCGGGCTTGACGAATATACCTTATTCTCCCGTTATTTATTTTTTTTTTTCTGAGAAACTGTAAATATTTTATCTGTAATAAAATTTTTGTTAATAAAGATATTTTAACGAAATTTTCGCTCAATGTAGACTTTGTTATAGAAAATGAGAAATTGAAAAAAAAAAACTTTAAAATTTTTATAATAGTAACCCCACAATTCTTAAAAAAATGTCGATAATCCCAAATATGGGGTTTTTTACGTTTTCGACTATAAAATCCACATTTATCCGAAATCCCGTAAGTTTTTATTAAGAACTTTTAAAACTATATTACAGATTTGTAAACTGCATTCTGTTTGCCTATTCTTGCTTAGAGGTTTTAGAAAATATGGACTAAGGACAAATTTTTTTATTTAAAATTGGAAAATTGGGAAAGGCGTACATATTGACCACTTGAGTTATTGGGCTCGTTTTTTTATTTGAGAGTCATCTCTGTGAAGTTAGTTTCCAGAAAAGTATAAAATTGTTATATGTTGTTAAAGAAAATTTAATTTTTTAATTTCAATTTTATTTAAAATTTAATTTTAGAAATTTTCAAATTAAAAATAGTTTATTTTGGAACTTGGTAAAGAATCGAGTTCAAATTTTATATTAAATAGATAATTTTGTTCTTTTACTAGTTAAAGAAAAATCTAATACAATTGTTCAGAAATACTAGGTTATATATGCAAAAACTGGACCAAGAACTTGCAAAACTGGGGTACTTAAAAGTTTAAATGCAATAAACTTAAAAAATATAATAGATAAATAGGAATTACAAGCAGTTTTTTGTAATTTTTATCAGAGCCTATAATAATATATAGAAATATTTAAAATCGGAGGAGAAATAAAAATTTGGCAAGTGATTAAATATTTTTTTATGTCAGAGATACCTTATTTTGAATCCAATTAAATCCGTACCTGAGAGGTCTGTTGGATCCTCTTTCCAAACTTTACATTGTACACTCCTTTGCTATGCCCATAACAAATTTCATGTAAGTCCAATCATAAGTTCTCTCTATTTTCAAAAAATTTATACTCTGTTATGAAAAGAAGAAACATTTTTGTGCAAACATTTTTGATGCTTATTTCGGTATTTAAAGAGCCCAATGTAACAAATGATGTTTTCTTTTGCCGCAACTGCATAAAGTTGAACATATCAAGATTTTTCTTAGAAAATTTTATCTGTTTTAGGATCCAAAATTTAACTTTAACATTTCATCGAGTACTTGTAACATATAAATTTTGACTCAGAAGCTATAAAAATTCTACCCGAATATACGTTTCGTCATCCACTGTATTGAAAAATTTTATATAAATTTCTGTGCCCTATTCTTGGCATCAAAACCAGGATCTTTTTAAACTTCGTGCGTTCTCAAGCCAGCATTAAATTTAAGTTAAACGGGCTGCCTTTCTACCAGATTTTTTGAACTGCTTTCAATTTTCTTGACTTAGCTCTGGATCATATTTTCTTCTTGATATAGGTCTCCTATTAATTACGGTTTTATACTTTGAACAAAAAGCTTTTCGATTTTTCGACTTTTTTTAATTTTTCGACTTTTTGACTTTTTCAATTCATAAAAGTCGATTTTTCGACTTTTTTTAATTTTGAAATAATCTACTTTTCGACTTTTTCTGACTATTTTAGACTTTTTTCGACTATTTTCGACTTTTCGATTTTTTCCGACTATTTTCGACTTTTTCCGATTATTTTCGACTATTTTCGATTTTTCCGACTATTTTCGACTTTTTCCGACTACTTCCAACTTTTTCCGACCTTTCGATTTTTTCCGACTATTTTCGACTTTTGGAATATTTTGGACTTTTCGACTTCTTCCGACTTTTTCCGACTTTACGATTTTTTCCGACTATTATCTACTTTTTCCGACTTTTCGACTATTTT
>MINK01026303.1:0-10633 GCA_001735545.1 Phormia regina
CAGCCTTAAGGACCGTCACAGGCTGCCTACAAATAACCTCCCCACACCACCTACATGAGGAAACGTAGAGACCACCGGTCAAGGAACATAACGTAATGTTAATAAAGCTGTTCCTCCTGGGATGTCATCGGAGGGGACATCCAAACTTCAACATCACACAGTTAGATTCTCCCCGAGGCATGTCAGGCATGACCTTCGTAAGTACGAGGAGAACATACTAAGATATGTTCAGGAACCATTGGACCGCAACTCGTACAATTCCTCGGACTTGACCTCGATGCAGAACCCCCTAACTGAAAATTGTTAAGATGTTCTAGCTGCTACAACAACAACCTCATACTCGAAATAAAAGTAAGTCAGAAACTTCTTTTGTCCATTAATTTAAACAATATAAAACGACAAATACCTGGACACCAAAAAAGTTAAATATTATACATTTGGAAGACAATTATTGTGAATTGGAAGACAATTATTGGGAATTGGAAGACAATTATTGTGAATTATATACCACGACTAAAAAAACTAACTTTATTCTACATATCTCTGGACAAAATTAAGAGATTATAGTAATAATTAAGTCCATTAGATTGGTCAATTAATGGGATTCAAATTTTTTTTATTAAATTTCGTGAAATTTCACATATGCACTTTCAGTAGGTCACTTTGAAATGTTACTTATTTCCTCAGCTATATATTTTAAATCAAATTCCCCCTAACTTATAGATGAATTTTCCTACTATAGGATATAATCCATAAAAATCGAACAAAAACTTTTTGGAACTTTATGACTTTTAGGAGATTGAGATTAATCTGGAAATCTATTTTACCTTTGTGGAGCTACTTTTTTTCCTACTTTATTAATAAATGTATTTCCAAAGCATTGGGGGTTTAATGCCGGACTTAAGTACTGGTTATCTATACTTAAAAATTAAAGTTAAAACATTTTAGAGCTGAACGTACATATGGTCCACATTATATTTCATCCAAATCATAGGCTATTCAATCCAGAGACTTATTATCAAAATTTTAAGACATGAACGGTATAGAATGTCATAAAATTTTTGATATTTAGTATGCTTATGGAGTAGTTTTCTGACTTTCTGTATAAATTTTGATACAAATTTTGGAACAGAAAGCATAGGTTTTTGAAGTTAAATTGTTATCTCTTATTTTTGTAGTGATACTTAGATGTTTATGAGAGTAATTTCGGTCAACGCGTAAGGTATTGCCTGTTCGTCTGTTGAATGCAGGATAGGGTTCGAATGAGACAACGTAGAATCTTGGCTCAAATATTTATCTTATATAAGAATTGTATTGAAAATTAAAAAAAAATCGGTTTATTAACAAGAAATTTATGGGCGTTCTGAAAACACAGCGTGACCGTTTCCATAGTCGTCCAAATCACCTGGTTTGAATATATTATAATATATAACACTCTGATCTTTCTATAGACGGGTTATCCAAATTTTGTCAACGATTTTAACTTTCCCAACGTTTTTGAAATATCATAATGGATATAGAAAATATAGATTAAATTCAAAACTTTTAAATATAAACGGGTTAAATTCAGGACCGTGTGTACCTTGACTGCTTGTGTTATTGAGAGATGACTACATATCTCTTGAAAATACCTTTCAAAAATTATTAAATGCTTCTAAAGAAAATTTTCATTAAAAAAAAAAAGTGTAGATACTTTTTCGGAAAATATCATCATTTTCAATTTCAAAATCGTTCTTTGGGCACTACTTTAAGATATCCACTTAAATTTATTTTTTCTCAATACATAATTTTATTATTTAATTAGCTAAATAATAGAATCCGTCAGAAATATTGGAATATATATGAACAGATATTAAACCTTTAAAACTGTTTCCTCAAAAATAATAAAAATGAATCATAAAATTTTTCTTTTTTTTTGCACAGAATTTTTTGTTAAATTTATTAATTTTTTTTATTTATTTATTTATTTATTTTTATTAATTTCATTATATTCACATTAAAAATTATAATATTTAAGTAGTAAATACTAGATTATAATAAATGCGAGCGAGAGCTTTACTTTTATTTGTAACAAATGAAATTATTTCAAATCTTTTGTGCTTAAACCAATTATAAAAAAAATAACTTTTATATAAAAAGTTTTTAATTTTTATTAAAAAAAAAATAATAATAATATGAAAAATCATTTAAAAACTGTAACAAATACTTAAATTTATTTTTGATTAAATTTTTGTTAAAAATTATATAATGCTTGTAAACTTGTAAGTATATATGTATATGAATGGAGGTAAAAGATATTTGTACAAAAGTTTAAATCAATTTTAAATTTAAAATTAAAGACACAAGCAAAAACAGTTGATTATTTATTTAAATAAAAATAAAAATGACTTGAGAGCGTTTATTTTGAAATGACTTCTAAAGCCATTACTGTAGAGTGATTTAAAGATATTTGTCAATAAAGTTTTTTTAATGTCTTCACTTTTTAATTTTATTTTAGTAGCAAGAAATATCATATGTTAGAATAAAATGAAACATTGAAACATTGACCCTGATATTGTAGGCTAAATTGTGAATATAAGAGGTACGTATAACCGTAATAAAATAATCTTCAAAAACTGATGTACAAATCTTGATTTTATTGACAGTTAAATAGAAATTTCTACAATTAAATGAAGATAATTTATATAAAATTGAGGAAAAATAACCGAATCAAGTAATAAGAACTTAAATAAGGACTAAATTTTGTATTTAAAGGATACCAAATCATCTCCTTAATATACTCATCACCAAAAAGATGAGGGGCATATTTGATTTGTCATTCCGTGTGTAACATGTAGATTAAGTATATATTTTCTGTGTCCTGATTAAATTGTAATCCGACTTAATTATGTCCATCCATCTGTATGTCAAAAGCAGGATAATGCTTTGTTTGTTATGGGACCATGTACCGTTGTGTGAAAAATAATAGAGCCACCTGCTGTTCTATAAATTTATTTATTTGTTAATCGTGTACAAAACATTTTTTTTTTTTTTTAGAAAAAGTTCTTTTTATGAATATTAGTATGTCTCTTTCATAATGTAATGCCCTTATTTTCTCTGTAAATGAAGCAACATTTCTAACTATATCAGTGTTTGTATGTAAATTGAAGAAAAACAAGTGTGAAAAGGCAGATTATTATCTTATTTCTATTATAATTTTAAAAAAATATTGAAAAATTATTTAGCAGAATGGGCAGAGGAAAACACTGTAACGTGGAGTCCCGAAAATTGATACAAAAAACTTCATCAAGAATATAAATCTCGATGAAAAATAGCTGAAATTATTGGATGTTCTAAAAAAATGATAGAAAATGCTATAAATTATAAAGAAAACATAAAACAAGTGGAAGAAAAACTAAAATAGACTTTAAAACGAAAAATACTGCGTCATGTAAAACGGTATGCCTTTGTGACGTCATCCGCCCTTATAAAACAATATCAACTTGATATGGATACAATACGGCGTATGCTCCTTAAAAATGATTTAAAAGCACGAGTGCACGTAAAGTGCCTTTTCTATCAAAGCGCAACATAAAACAAAGACTTGAATTCGCAAAGGAACACGTAAATTTTGTTGTCGGATGAGACCAAAGTAAATTTATTTTGGATCTAAGTTTTCTCTAAGTTCGGAGACCCAAAAATAAAGAATTTAATCCACAATATACCATTAAAACCGTTAAACATGGAGGGGTAATATTTTGATCTGGGTATGCTTTTCCTAAAATGGAGCAGGACCCTTATAAGTCATGATGCCTTATGCTGGGAGGGAAATGCCGCTTGAATGTATATTTCAGTGATCCTAAACATTCATCGAAGTTGGCAAAGGCAATGTTCAGAGTTAACCATGGCCTTCTGAGTCACCAAACCTAAATCCCATTGAAAACTTGTGGGCGAGGTTAAAAGCAAAGAATCCAACAAATAAAGATGAGCTGTGGACAATGGTTGAGACTGCATGGAAGAATATTCCTGTCACGACTTGTCAAAAGTTAGTGGCTTCTATGTGAAAACGCTGCTTCGCAGTAATAAAAAATAAAAAACAGTTCTACAAAGTACTGTGCTAATATAAGCAGTTCTGTAAGCCATTATTTTATTAAAAATATTATTACTTTTTCTTTTTAATAATTTTAGGAGGTTTGTTTAGATGGCTCTATTTTTTCACAGAGAAAATAAATATTTTTTTATTTTATTTTTTAGGACAATGAATTCAAAAATGTTATTTATTTTTTTTTATATAACAATACCTAATAAAAAAGAACAAAAAAGTTTAAAAAAAAAATTATTATCTGTCTAAATTGTTAAGTATTGAAATTGAGGATTGAGGGTGGCACATATAGTGTAAATACCTTATAAAAGTTTAATTTTTACAAACAGGAGTACTACGTTATTTATAAATATCAAATAGTATTAAAAAAAAAAAATAAAAAAGACAAGTTTTCCATTCCTGTTTTAAATACATAATAATACACTCTTCAGCAGGCGCCGATTTAGCTCATGCTTTTGGGAGAGCAAAATAGAATGATTTTCACAACTATTTCTTTTAAATTAATGATTTAGTACAAATTTTGCATTAAGATTTTTCATTTTGGGGAGGGAAATTTTCCTTTTTTCCCTACCCGTGGATCCACGCCTGCTCTTCAGTAATGGCTTAAATTAAAAAAATAAAAGAAAATAATAGTCAACTTTACAATGCCAGCTAAATTTACATAAATGTTAAAAATACTTATAATCTAATTGAAATATTAAAATTATTTAAAGGAAAATTTCATTTTTAATTTAATATCTAACTAACTAATTATTATTTTTGTTATAATAATTATTAATATACAAAATTACATAAACAAAAATTATGTACGCGAGTTATAATAATTAAAACAATTACAAATTAATTAAATGAAATTAAAAAAAAAAAAACAATAATTATGTTAAAATAATAAATATTTATGGCAAAATTATTAATAATATAAATAAAAATCTACATAAATAATTCTTTTATATACATTTCATGGCTTCTCCTGGTAATTTACATATACAAAAACTTAAAAATTATTTAATTTAATTTTATTGTATTACAAATGTATGTATTTAATTTTCGTGTCCTTATTTTTATATTAAACTAATTTTATGACTTTGAAGTTTCATTTTTATTCTGCTGTGTCACAGGTGGTGGTTCTGTTTCGCCTACTTTCAATTTTTCTGGTAATGGTTCGGGAGCATTAATGAGACCATAAGGCCGCAGATGATAGATTAAATAATCATAAACATACATTTGGTTTGGAGTTACATAGTGAAATGAAATGGCATAATCTGAACAACAGTCTAGACCCTAGAAGAGATTGATATATGATAAAGATAATAAAATCATTAGAATGATTATTAAATTAATCTCATTGTTCTCTTACCTCATCTGTTTTATAGTAAATATATTGCCAATACCAAAATTTCTTATCTGTATGGTGGGGTATTAAATGATGTTCGGGTACAAAAGGGAAAAATCTACCACGCGCTTGATGATCACGTGAATCGCCTGCGATTACATTAACTTTTTCTAAACATTTGCCTATTTCTACATCCTCGGCACCATCATTATCGCCACGACATATTTTCTTATTGGGTATGGCCTTTTCGACAAAACGTTTAACGGCTTCTTTGCTCAAAACATAACCAGCACCTCCAGACATGTAGCCCTAGAAATACAATATAGTTTCTTATAACTGAATGTTTATAAATTTTATTTATTTAATTAGTTTACCTGTTTAACAAATGGTTTAAATTTACAGCCAAAATATATGGGAGTTTCGGGTGTATAGGGATAGAGTAGATAACGTAAATTTTCCACTATAGCATAGGTATCATCGTCAGCCTTAAAAAACCAATCGGCATCATTTAAATGATTATTGTATATATATTTATAGGCTTCTTTGGTTTTGGCCCATAAATTATTGCGACCCTCGGAAACTGGTAATGCCACTGTACCCAAATCTTTATCTTCCTCCGAACTCATAAACACCAATTTATTACAACGTTTACCCCATGTACGTTTAACATGGCGTGCTTTGGTTTTGTGATTTTTGGGATTTGTCATAATCCAACATAGAACTCGTACCTCATTGTACAATTTCTTGGCCACAGAACTATTTTCATGTTCATGTTGATGAAATCCCACATCTTGATCGGGACCAGAAGCATCTATAAGATCATGACTAGCATGGGGATCATTTATATCACCATGTTTGTGACCTTCATATAAAAGCCATTCGGGTTTAGCTGGTGTCGATAAAACGAATAGTTCAGCCAAACAGAAACCCAATATAAGGCCAAATATCATAGACACCAAGGAACGACGATTTGAACGAGCACCTGTTGAAAAGGGGGGGCGGGGGTCAAAGAAGAAAAGGATTAGTTATTGTAAATTTTATTTAAATTACTTTTTTTACCTTCATGTATTAAAGATCTGGGTAGTAAACCGTTTGATGACATTTGTATGCTATTTTGTTAGACTTTTTGGAAAGAGTTTGTTGTTGGTGATGGGTGTTATTAGCTGATTGTTTAATTGCTTGGTTTGGCTAGTGCTGGTTGAAATTACAACTATATATTTAACTTATAGTCTTATTAAGTCTAGTTTTTAGATTTAAGTTGTTTTTATTTATTTGTTAATTTAAATTTTTTTTGTCAATATTTTTCAACAAATATTGACAGTATCACAATTAAATTCTTATTAATATTCTTTGGTATTTGATTTTGGGTATTTATTTGGCGGCTTCCTGAAGTTTTACATTTTCTAAAATGAAATGAAAAATTTTAGAGTTAATTAGTATTAAGTTTTTTTGAATAATAATATTAAAAATAGATAATAATGTTAAAAATAATATTATTAAATAAAAATAAATCCATAATGTTATAATTCAACATTTTAATTTAGAATTTAAGAGATATTTACAGGTAAGAATGTTAGATTGGACTTGGCCATAACTATTATATATGGGCGGAAAAGTATAAACACGAGTTATTACTCAAGCATTTGGTCCACAAGTGTTAATTAAACTCATTTTCAATAAGAAAACAAACATATAAAAATGTAATAAAATTTCCTTCTAGAATTTAGATGGTCGAATCCGAACTATATCTTGTTTCCAACAAACAGCCGAACTGACATATCTAGATCGACACACAATCTTACATGGCCCCAGAACATATTGGCTATCATCATGACTGATTTTAATCTTTAGGTAGAGTTTCGAATTGGGGAATATTTCTAGAGAATAGCAAGAGCTAACATTAATATTTATTCTCACGGGGAAAAATAAAGCAGAGTGCTACTAAAGATTATAGGGTAATTAGTGTGGAAAGATTAATCGATATCTATGTTAAACGCATCCTCTTACTGGGTAATTTCTGTATTGCACAAGATGCCTACTTGAAGTGTAGTTCAGTGGATATGGCAGTGAGAATCGTATGCATGATATTGTCGGAACTATTGAGAATACACTCGATAAAAAGGAGGAGGCCATCATTATAGATATTAAAGCGTTCTGTATAATCAGTATATAATTTGTTAAGCATTTTTTAATTACTTTGCATCCTATGAATCCTAACGAAGCCGGATTTTTTAATTTTTATGGGGGAACGGAAATAAGCGTTTTTTTTTTTTTTGCGTAATTTTCAAAGCATTTTTTTGCTTTCCAGAGCTTTTTGAAACTTCCAGATGTGGTAGATAATTAAAATTTGGGTCACTTATAATACTTCTTGTACTACAAATCCTAACCAAGCCAGGTTTTGAAATTTTTATCAGGGAATGAAGAGATCTATACATATAATTTGCTAATTATTTTTTCTCTTTCCAAAGCTTCCTAAAGCTCGCAGATGACGTAGAAAATTATAATTTGGCTTATATATGCAACTTTGCATCCTATGAATCTGAAGCCGGATTTTTAATTTTTGTCAGGGAGCGGAAACAAGCGGATTTATATGTAACTTTTTAAGAATTTTTCTCTTTTCAGAGTTCTCTAAGGTTCCCAGATGTGGTAGAAGATTTATGTTTGGATCACTTATAAAACTTTTTGACCTACAAATCTTAATGGAGCCAGATTAAAATATTTTTATTAGGGAGCGGAGATACGAACGTGTAAGCTTGCCATTGCCAGGGAAAATTTCTCTCCAGGATTAGTTCAATTTTGGTGTTAGATTTAGGAGTATAATTAACATGGGTCACGAAAACCCGTCTAGAATAATATCAAAGATAATCTTTAATAGAGACGAGATAAACCTATCTAGAGATGAATGGGCTACAAATTCTGTGTTAAGGTGATGTACGATCACAATATCAACAAATATTTTTTCTTAAGTCTTAGATTTCTCGGAATCTCTCTGCTAAATACGAGGCAAATACAATCAACGCAAATACAAGATACTTGAATCGAGATTTTCATTTCTGCACTTTGAACATTAATATATATTATTTTTGAAATAAATAGCTAACGCTTCTAAAACAACACCAGGTCGGTCTGCTATGGAATTGTGTCCACGCGAATTTTCAGGAAATTTGATAAATGCTCAGTAAACGTATAGTCCTTGAACAAGACGATTTTATGCGAAATGACTTTCAGATATTAGATACTTGAAGGACATTCAGAGCTACAGGTTAGGAAAAGAACTTGGACAATATTATCGATAAAGCTTTTCCTAATAATAATAATAAAAATTAAAAAAATTATGGCCGCCTTATTCATAAGAGATTTAGCGTCCTTGACAAACGAACAAGTTGATTTTAAGTCTGGATTGTGGCTTCTCTACTTCTCAACAAAACCGCAGCCATGGTGTGGGATAAAATATCTAAACTACAACATAAAAGAATTGTTAGTGTTTTAACTTATCATTCAACACTGATGACAAGAGAGAGATAAAACTCTTTTAAATTGTTTAAATATAAAAAATTAAATATTTCAATGTCATTTAATTTTAACTAATAAAAAAATTACAATTTAAAATAAAATTCAAAGAAATAAACGTGATGTCATTGATTTAACAAAATATTTACAATAAGAAAATCTCATACATAATTTATTGATTGGGAAATTTAAGAATTTTATTAAGATAATTTAACATTTAATTAAGTGTAAATAAATGAACACGTTTTTCCTTTAAGAAAACGAATAAGTAAATAATTTATTATTTTATAAAGATTTGATATAAAAAAATAGGTATCCAACAAATAAAGTTGAAAATTTAAAGTGAATTTTCGTGCTATTATTAAGTAATATTTCATTTTATTAATATCTTGTATAATATTACAAGTTATTAATATTTTTTGTTATAATAAATATTCAGTTATAAGTATATTAAAGTTTTAAAAAATTATTAGCAAGAATAGTTTCTTATTCGAATTTTAGAATTAAAATAAAAAAAATCAATTGTAAACCTCCCACTTTACTTAGGTTTTTATTTATTCAGTTAATAATAGTAGTTCTTAAACACTTGTTTAAATATTTATATTAAAATTCTTAATTTAATCATCTTTTTTGTGAAATCAAAAATATACTCAACTCTGCATTATGAATTAAAAGTTGGAGTTTTTCTGTTAAAATTAACAATAAAAGCAAAGTAAATATTTAGTTGAGTTATAAATAAACCGGAAATAAACAAAAAAAAAAATAAATAATAATTTAAAAACCCATATCCTGATTTAAAAAACCAACCAAGCAAACAATTTTTGTTATTTATAAATGTGTGTGAAGTTAAAGTCGAATTTCATTAGCAAAGACACAAACCGATGTCGATCACATTGCTGTTAACAGAGCAATGTTATTTATTTAACGGCAGTAATATCTTAACTTCTGGAAAAAGAAAACAAAGGTCAATATGGGGAGAAATTTGTATTCTTAAAAAGATTAAAAATAATAAGAATAATAATAATTAAATAAATATTTTGCAACTAATTATTCTCTTTGTTTAAATAAACACATCAATATATGAAAATTTTTTTGAAGTTTAGTGGCCATTATGGACAAATATGGAATTGCAAATGTATGTCACTATATAGGGATGGTAGTACATAGGGTCCATAATGAAGACCTATTAGTCGAATTTCTGAAAAAATTTTGGAACTTAAGAAAATTAGATTTCCACACATTTAAAATGGCTGACATCCCCAATAGTTATAGACCATTTTATCACAGTTTTTGCTAAATGACTTTATTATTAAAATCAAAATCCAAAAATTTCAAGTTTTTTGAAAAAGTGATTTTTTCAAAATTAAATTTCTCAAATTCGAAAATTATTTCAGAAACTTTTACTAAACTGTCAAAGATTAATTTATGATTTTAATGTAAATTTATTTTATATTATTTATTTAATTAAAGGTAGTTTTCATACTTTAATTGAAATGAAACTCTTGATACCCTTCACCATCTTACCGACAAATAATTTAATTTCCGCCTTAACGTATGCTTTCATTATTTCACATTTATAAATCTAAAAAAACATGATTTACTTTTAAAAAATAAACAACAAGAAAAAATTCACTAATAGTCATTACAACTCTGCCAACATATTCTATCCAAAATTGAACTAAAGAGTAACCTCAAGTTGTTAGATATAG
>MINK01026308.1:0-13079 GCA_001735545.1 Phormia regina
AAAAAAAAGTGTTTTTGCTTAGACAATCATTAAAATAAGGTTTGCTGTAAATGCATACATAGAACCTTGTAGAAATGCTTCTGCACCTTAAGACACACAAACAATATCAGACGATGCTTTAAGGGTTTTCTTTTTGCCTTCAGTACTTACGAGTAGTACTTTAGTTGTTAAGATATTGTTTTTTTTTTTTTTTTGGTATTTAAAATGCGTTTACATTTAAATGGAAGTCACTTGTAATTTATTTGACTTGGATAATCATGAAGGCAAATTGATCACTTTTTAACCATAATTACCATGAGGAGTTAGTGAGTTCGTCTTTTGTACACTTATAAATATGCTTTAAAAGTCAGAAATTTGAAATAATTGAAACTTTATATACAAATTTAATAAATTGCTAATTTAAAATAAATTACATTTGAAAGTTGTTATTAATATTCCACATACAATGTTTATCAAATAAATTTATTTATAGTATTACAGTATCTGTCTATGCAACCTGTATTATATCCGAGTTCTAGCTAAGGAAATAATGTATACATTTACTTTACTGCATATATATATGTATGTAAGTTTGAGGCTTAACAGAAGAACTTCTTGAATTTGTATTATTTTTTCACATTAAAAAACTTTTTAATGTTATTTATTTAGTTTTATGTTTATATTTACCTTTGTGTGTTATGCGCACAATCATCTTTGTGCAAATATTGTATGTATATATGTTTGTATAATAAATGAAAATATTCTAAAGGTGTGGTACTCATGCGCACATAACTTTGAACCGTACTGTGTGCCGAGTGTATTCTTGATAAGCAATCAAATTTATTTACAACATTTTGTGCATTAAGCACAAATGTTCAAATCCATAAAGCTAAGGGGCACTGAAATAAATTTAAATAGCACCAAAATTTAAAAAGCATCCTTAATTATATGACAAAATATAAGTTTTCCGAATTCAGGAAATTAAGAAGAATTTAAGTTTTCATTACAATTAAAAAAATTTTAGATTTCGTTCAAATTTTCATATAAAAATAGATTTTTGGGGAGAAACACAAATGATCAGAGATTGAACTTATTTTCTCAAAAAATGAAGTATTTACTGAGATATAAAGGATTTCTTTCAAAATTTCATATAGAAATCGACTTTGGAAGAAAAACACAATTGATCGTCTTATTTTCTAAAAAAGCAAAATTAAGAAGAGAATCTTCATAGACACAAATAACATACAATTAACTAAGAACCTATCATAAATTTCATATGATAAATAATTGAGAGATAATCTTAAATACCCACATCTTCGATAATTCATTTTTTGTGTTCGCTAAAACTTTTTATCAAATTGATGTCGCACTATGTTTAAGGCAATTTAACTCTTTTAAAATATAATTATAGTAAACGATATAACCAAGAAACAAAAAATAAAAGCCTCTTTTAAAAAAATTCTACAAATATTCTTTTATTATTATCTTTCTCATTTACTTATATCATATTGTATTATATTATGTTGAAAAATTTTATTTTTAATTAATTAATTAATTAATTAATTAATTAATTAATTAATCGGTATTTATAACGATATCGGTTTCAACTTTGAATATTATATATTAGTTGATTTTATTTTAAACTATAATTTTATTGCTTTAAAAGCTTTTTAATTTATAAATAAACAACAATAATGATAGGAAGAAGGTAATTAAAATAAATAATCTCCTAAAAAATCCCACTATCAGACCTTAAAAAAGAAACCCTATAAATACCATGATTAAACTAAACAGGGCAGAATTATTACGTTAAGTCTACATTAGAGAAATTTTTATCAACAGAAACGTCAAATTATTGTTTGCGTTGTAGATAATTTTTTATGTCTGTCAATTATAGGGGAAAATGTATATCATAATAAACCATATAAAAAGTAGCAACAACAATCAAAATGGCTTCTTTTACCAAGCATTACCGAGACAAAGTTGTCAGAGCTCAAGAACTGACAATTTTCTTTTAACGCTGCAATAATACTGACAAATTCAGTATACATTAGACAAATTTTTATCACGATATTTTTTTGACGTTTGTCTTGTTAAAAATTTATCTAATGTAGACTCAACGCTAACGAGAGTTGTCATATTCAAGTCTTGTAAATTCAAATAACTGAACCATAGTATATTTACAAAGTACTCGCACATTTACAAAACAACAATTTTGTTAGGGTAGAACTACTGCACACAATGTCAATATGCTATGAACAGAAAATGAGAGAATAAATTTTACTTTGAAATACAAAAACAATACAAATAGAGAAATATAAATATATTTATTTTACAATTCTTGAAAACCTCCAATTCTTTTTCGCGATATTTTTCAAAATTTAACATGTTTTTCACTTTACATATATTAGACAAACGTCAAAAAATTTTCGTGATAAAAATTTTTCTAATGTAGACTGAATTTGTCTTGATAATGATTGGCAAAGGACGCCATCTTGATTGTTGTTGGTATTTTTTACATGGTTTATTTTTATATACGTTTTCCCCTATAATTGGCAGAGATAAAAAAATTATCTGCTAGTCAAACAAAAATTTTACGTTAACAAATTCTCTAATATAGACTTAAAGTTAAAAGAAAATTGTCTGCCAACTGTCTTGATAATGCTTGGTAAAAGACGCCATTTTAATTGCTGTTGATCCTTTTTACATGGTTTATTATATGTTTTCACTATAATTGACAGAGATGAATAATCATCTGCAACTCAAACAAAATTTGTCTAATGTAGACTCAACGTTATGTATTGAATATGATGTTTTTCTTCCCGTTCTGTAAATCACTAGGGATAGTTAATGCGAAAAAGTGACAAATTAACCATATGATTTGAAAGTATTTTTTTCAGATGTGTCATAGGTTTCCTGTCCGTGACGGAAACAGTTATATATGTACATATTTGTTGTAGCGTACAAATTTTTCCTTACCTCTCCGGTTTAATAGAGAATTTAAAATCTCTGATTTTGTTGTAAATTTTTACGTTTCTCTATACATCTGTTACAATTGTTTTCTTCATCTTTCTTGCACATTTTACAGAAAACTTCAGACTGTTTTCCAATTGAATGAAAACAAAATGACACTTTTTACAAATTTAGTTTAATTTTTAATACACGCACCATAGTGAATTGAGTAAGTACTATCCCAGCAAACACCATTGCACAAACACTTTTCCAATTTGTTGAGATGATTGATGGTTACTGCTAATTCGTACTTATGATTTTTAATTACTAAAACATTTTTGAAATTAATTTTTGTCCACAAATTTTTATCCCGAGAATTTTCAAGCTAAGCTTTCAAAGATTGTTTGTTTTGAGGATTGTTCGCGATTAGAATTGTCTGTTTGTCTTACGAACTTCGACTTTTTCTCATTCAAATAAAGTGTTTCGTCTTAAACTACTTCGCTGAAAGCATTTGATTATTCCTTCTTATATATATTTTATTACAGCTGCTGGACAAATTTATATACATATATTTAGTTTTCTATACAATTTTATTGTAAAACACTCCCGACATGAAAAACTAACGGTAAACTGTCACTTTAGTTTTTTCGTTTGTTTCATGATGGAATTATTTTAACAAGGTGTATTCATAAAGGCAACAACTACAGCAATGCAATAATAACAACTATTTTTTTTTTTTTTTTCATTGGAACTGAAACGTCGAACGAAAGAAAAGAAAAAAACACGTAGAAAATTTTTAAAAATGATTGCTGAAATTGAAAAATAATAAGAATGAATTGTATTTTTTTGGAATAATACGATATGTTACATATATTACTAAGCAAATATAGTCAGCTGATTTTACAATTCACCTTGTATTCATTCTACCATGGTTTGTTTGGTATTGAAATGGAGACTTTTAACAGATGATTTTTGTTTACAATTTTTTCTGTTTTTTAAATATGAAAAAATGTCTAATTCCGACATAAGTTCTTTAAAATTAAGAGAAATTATTTTAAATACAAGAAAACCTATAGTTTTTAAGCATTTTCCAATAAATTGGTCTTGCTTCAATGGTGGCTTGGACGAATGGTGTAAAATATTTGATGAAATAAACTGTTCTGCCGCAAATTTTGAAAGAATAGCAATAAATAATTCATTCGAACCACAATGGGAGCGAAAACGTCAGACGATTAAAATGACGGCAGCAAAGTTTTTAAAAGATCATAAAAATAAAGATTGTGACTATTGGTCGGCTTTGAATTATAAACGAAGACATGAATTACCTGTTAATTGTACAGATGGTATAGACTTTTCAGCATTTGGTTTTCCTCAAGCTGCGGATGATGCTACTTTGTGGCTAAGTTCAAATGGTGCTAATACTCCATGTCATTATGATAGTTATGGTTGTAATATAGTTGTGCAAATTTTTGGAAAGTAAGATTGAAAATAATTTAATTTTATATTCATAAAGAATTTAAAATAGTCCACAGATCAGTCTTGCTATTGTTTATATAAACACATAAAACAAAAATATCTTGTATGTTGTTTTTTTTATAGAAAATCGTGGCTCTTATTCCCTCCAAATACACCTCTAACTACCACTCGTATACCATATGAAGAATCGAGCATATATTGTAAAGAAAATTTTTATGCTCCAACAGACAACATAAAAAAATGGATTGAAAAATATCAAGATCTAGTTCATCATGTAATACTGGAACCAAATGATGTATTAATAGTTCCCAAACATTGGTGGCATTATGTAGAAGCTATAGATATATCCCTCAGTGTTAATGCCTGGATTCCATTAGCAAATGATTTAGAGCAACAAATAGAGGAATGTATTGTAAAATATTTAATTGAAAACTTTGTAAAGGATAGTTCTATAACAACAAAGAAATATATAATGAATCCAAATCAGGTGAGAATTTGTATGTTATAAGACTTTTAAAAATAATTGTATTTTTATATCTTTTAGTTTGTGAATATCTCAACGAAGGACGAACTATTTAAAATTTTAAATTATCTTTTAGAACATTCGTTGAAAAATGATTCATATGGCAAAAAAATAACGAATATATATGATTATCAATATTTAAGTGAAGATAATGTTGAGGAAATGCTAAAAGATGTTAAAGGTTTTATGAATGTTGCTCCTATGACCAGTTTAGAATTCGAACGTTACTTGAAAAGAAATAGTTTACGTTATAATGATGCTGAAAATAATTGCGAAGAAAACTGTTTAGATATCACAGAAGAAATTCTTATTAATAGTATTTGTAGTCCCAGTACAATAGAAACGATGAAAAATGAATTCTTTAAACGCTATAGTGACGCCTATAGAAATCAACAACAAAACAAGTTTTAAATATACATATGTATATGTTTAATCATTTTTCAAAAATAAATAAAATTTGTTCTTATTGTTTAACAATATTTTCTTTATTGGTATATATATTTTAAATTATTTTATAAAATCCACAATACTTGGAACAAATCACTAAAATGTTATATTTTTGTTATTTCGTTTATTTGCTTGCCTTTAAAACTATAATATACTTGTGTGGGAAAATAAAAATAATAAATAAAAACACCAAACAACATGATAGGGTGCATATAATAATCACAAAAAAATCTTACAGTAAAGAATTTCATAATTTGATTTTGTTCAAAACGTTAATATAAACAAAAATTCACTAAATGAATTAAAGCAAAATAAAATGTGAACTTAATGAAAAAATCATATATCAAAATAAAAATATTTATTTGATAATAAATTGTTGTGATATTAAAAATGCCATTTTATCTTTACCAGCCAGGTGGTTTTTGATTAGGATAACCTCCCTGTTGATGAGCGAAACTGCCAGGATATGTACCATAATGACCAGGTGGTGGGCCTTGTGGGAAACCGGCATACTGGTAAGCATCTAATAAAAAAATTGTTAAAATTTGTTAATACAATTTTTCATGCATTGTTAGTTTGGCAGACACTTACTTCCTGGATATGGCAATGTAGCATAGGGATTAAAACTTTGTGGCATTGGTGGTGGTACATAAGATGGATAGGGTACATTTGGTCCAGCACCATATGGCATAGGCATTCCTTGAACAGCTTGTGGATAGGGCACATTACCACTTGCAGCGGCAGTTGGCGCAGCAGGTGCTGCCGCGGCTGCAGATGACGAAATATCTACATAAAATATCAAAATACAATTAATTACCTACCAATATTGTGATATGTTTGAGATTAAAGTACTAACCGCTTCCACTACCCGAAGTCGAAGAATAATGTGATGGTAAAGTAGGTGTAGGTCCGGGTGCCTGACGACTTGACTCTGTTGTTAAATCTTTAAGCAACTCTTCTTTTTCAGTTTTACGTGCAAAGCAGTAGTCAGAAATTTTATTTTGGAATACAACCAATAATTCCGTTAAATCATTATAAAATTTAGTGCCTTCTTTAAGATTTCCTGTTAGTTCGATGAAGCTATCATAAGCTGTGGCCAATTCTTGACATAAAGTATCACGAGAATTGCCACTGGAACCTGTTTCTGCAACAAATTCACTGTGTGCCACTTGTATATCTGTAACCAAACTTTGTTGACGTTCAACACTCTCTTTAACTTGAGCCTGTAGAGGATTTAATGTTTCACCAATGCGTTTAAGTGAAAGAGCAGCTTCATCGATGGCGCCATCTTTACGTAAAGCTTCCAAAAACTCATCTTTCATATTAAAGGTTGCAGATTTTAATTCAGATTCAATGGCATCACGTTCTGCCTTAATGGTTTCAACAGCTTCCATTAAATGTTTCAACTTTTGTACACTAGCACAGTTGGGATCAATCGACCCGCCTCCCGATGGCATAGATTGTTGCAATTGTTCGATAGGCAATGACAAGAGTTCAATACCTTTTTGATTCTTTTCAAATTTCTCGCGAACAATTTTATCAGCTGCTATAGCGTTATTAATAACTTCACGATATTTCTTGGCATTAGTGCGAAACATTTCAGTGAGTTTATCCGAAGAAATACGAGTCCATTTCTCCTTAAATTGCGTGCGCAATTGATTATCAGAATCACGTTCTTCGTCTAACATACGTTCAGTTTCATCCAAAATTTCTCGATTGCGATTCAACAACTCGGGCAATTCTTTCAAATGAGCCTGAATACTTTCAATGCCACCTTTCTGGCGTACTTCATTAGATTTCTCAATCAAAGAAGGTGGTAAACTAGAACCACCATCGGTAGTTTCTACTGCAGCTGGCAAATTAAGACTTGCCAATACACCATTTAATGTTTGGGTAGCTTCACGTAATTTCATTATTTCTGTATTAACTATTTCATTCTTGCGCATGTCGGAAGCCTGCAAAGCACGATGTAATTCAACTGGCACCAACTCTTTAAACAAATCATCAAAATCTTTAGACATTGGTGTGGCTATGGGTAGAGGTTTGGCTAGCTGTGCCTTGCCTGGTGAAGCCACTGTACTAATATCCGGTATCATTTCATTATAAATAAGATCATTGTCTTTTGTTGATTCAGCTAAATTACGTTTAGCCCTATTAAAGTACTCATCCAAATAGGTAGGATTACCAGAACGTGTTTGGGCAGCTTTAAATAAATCGACAGCATTACGCAAACGAGCAATTTCCTCGCCAATTTTTTTGGCAGCACGACAAGCTAAACTCTGATAGAGTTGAGTCAAGGCATGGAAACCTGCTTGTTTACCCGCAATAGTGGGGATCCATTCTTTTTCCCATAACGAACGCACAGAATCTTTTTGCATAGCTCTTAGAACGTCTGCATAGAATTCTTCACATTGACAGCATAGTTTTGCAATGATATTTTCTTTCATATTGTCTAAAAAAAAGATAGGAAAAAAATTGTATCATAATAATTTTATGATAGAAAATATTATTTACCTTTAATTGCCTTCATTATGAAAACTTCTTGAGCCTGTGATACCATTAAAGCCTGCAAACAGGTTAAAGTATCTTGATTTAGATCTGGTGTGGGCTCGGAAGGGACAGCAGCCGGTACAGCACCTTTTAAATATTGGAAAATGCCAGCACTTTGTTGTAAAAGTTTTATAGCCAATTTAAGGCCTTCATCACTATCCATAGATTGTGCAGCAGCTACATGACTTTGTAGAGCAGCAATATTGAATAAAACACATACTTTCTCATACAGCAACGATGTATGAGCTATTTCAAAAATAAAAAAAAAATTTATATGGTTATTGCATTTTATTATAAACTTTACATACTCAAACTTATTTTGCCACCAAATATGGAACCCTTATCGAAAGCATCCTTCCATTTGAAAGGTATTTGTAGTTCATTCACCGGTATTTTTGTTTCTAACATACAAATCTGATCATAGTAGCTAAAAAATAAAAACAATAAAAGAGATAATCTTAAAATAATGTAATACAAATAAAAAAAAACTTATCTGCTTTTTTACAATGATTATTCCTAAGAATTCTTATTTTTCTTTCAAAATCTATTATAAAACGACGTCATATTTAGAGTATATTATATACATGTATATGACTCATTTTATGTTTTGGCCACAATTTAACTATTTATCTACATTCCACTAAAACAACAAATTCCCTTACAGTTTGCAAAATAAACATTAACTTACGCATAAACTATTTCCAATGAAGATTCATATTTTTCAAAAAACTTCCATATCGATGAATTGCGTTGACGGGCAAATTGTTGAACTGCAGTTTTATAGGTTTCTTTGGCCTCCGCTGAAGCTCCGCTATATGTACTTTGTATAAGATTGTTTAATGGCTTCTCCACATCAACTTCAGAGGGTTTCTTGAGTGGCACACCCAATAATTTAGACATGATTTCTTAAGACTTAATTATTATATTTTACGCAACTACTATATTTTCTTCCCCTCAAGCACTTAAAAACGTTAGTTATAATTTTTATATGTGGAGGAAAAAAATCCAGTTCTTTCAATTTGTATAAAATGATGACGAGTTTTCGGCAATTGTTGACGAATGGAGATCTGCGCCGAAATTTTTAACGGCGGCGGCTTTGAAAAATTTAAGCCGGCGGCGGCTTAAAATCGACCGGCAGCACCCATCAAACAAAAAGTGTTTGATGACAGCAAACATGGCGATTTTTACACGTACTTTGGTGGTTCAAACCAAATTCATTTAACGCCCTGGGGTCCAAATTGCATTTAAAAAGCACACAATGGAAAACAATTGATGGATGAAGCTGCGCTGCACTCATGTATGATCCTACGTATGATCATACAAGCATTCATGAAGGCCTTATTAAAGAAGGCATGTTTGCATGAGCAACTGCATCTGAAAAAAAGGCCTTCTAGTAGGCCTGCTCGGTAGAGGCCTCGCAAATTTTACCGCTGGGTTGGAAATAACTTTCTTCCACATAGATACAAATTAAAAAAAAATTTGATTCCTGTATGCAGAATGTTTTTATCATATAAGAAACGATTTTTTCTTATAAATTAGTTTGAACTTATTGAAACCCAGAGCAATTTTAAATTATTTTGCCATGCAACATTTATAAATGTTTAAAATCATGATGTATTATTCTGCTATGGTTTAAAATAAAAATTGAGAAGTGCTTGTTTGATGATTTATTTATTAATACAAATTTTTAACAATGTTTTATTTTTGTTATTATTAAGGTTTTTATTATTTGCAAACATTTTTTGGGGCCGATTTTTCTTTAAGTTTAAACTAAAACAATAAAAAATATACATTTTTTAAATATTTGTATGTATATACTTATAAAAAACCAAACGGTATATATAAATAAATAATGTAAACAATACTTTAGAATACACTTAAAATGATTTTTTATTAAATTTTTTTTGAAAAATATATGATACAAGCTGGCAATTTTTTTGGGTCTTAAATTGACAACCTTTTACAGTAATCATTCTTAACTTTAAAAATTTCAATTGCTAAAATTGTGAAAAAAATCTCACTGGAATATATATTTATAAAAAATTTAGCTTTATACGTATTAATAAAACATACAAAATATAATTCTAATCAGAATCGGAATCAGAAATTTCGTAAATTTTCTGCTTAGATCTGGAATTGCCCACCATATTAAATAAGGTGGCCTGTTTACGAGGTGAAGAACGCTGTAAATAAAAAAATTGTAATATCCCTTTAGTTATAATTTTTATAAAACTTACAGTTGCTCTTGAGGTTTCTAAGGCTGGCATAGTATGTTTAGTTGATCTACCAGCTGGAGAGCGAGATGTATTTGCATTGCTTGAAGTTGTAGACTTAGACGCAGGAGCAGTTTTTGCTCCTCTGCCTCTAGCGCGACCTCCTCTAGAGGCCGCGGCCGAAGCTGATGCCCGTGTTTGTTTAACAGGGATTTCATCTTCGTCTTCATCCATATTATCATCATTATCATTGCTATAGTTTGAATTGCTTAAACTGCTTGTATAAGATTTGGCAGCTGTGCTTATATTAGTGGCACTTAACATTTCTAAAATGTCATCGGACGTAACATTTAATTTAAACTGTGTCAAATGAACATCCAATTCATCTTCCGCAGGCATTTTTTCCATTAAATATTCAACAGCTTTTGCTTTATATGATCTAAATAGTAAAATATAAAAGTATAAATTATATTGTATCAAGAAACATATGAAAATTTTACCTAATTAAATTATCGGCAGCATTGTTGTCTTTACGATCAACCAACTGATGGCAGATTTCTGTTAAGGCTTTTGTTGATAATACCTTTAGAGCCTTACTATCATCTACTTCATTAAAGTAACGCTCTACCAAATCCTCGACTCGGGCAGCAGACTCTCCTTCCTTATACAAAAATATTTAGAAATCAAAACAATTGGATTTGTTGAAAAATCAATTCACCATGTTAATAACTTACCATTTTCTTAAATTGGTTTTTCATTTCCTCTTTATCAAAGTTGGATTGCTCCTTTTTCTCTTTTTTAATTATTTTCTTAAAATGTATCATATCAGCAGGGTTTGCAACACGATCATTAAACATTTGTCCCAAACGTATGCCATTAAACATTTGTTCTTCGTCCGTAAATACTATACGCAAACGTATTGACGGCAATGTGGGTTGTTTGGGGTGGCCCGTTAACAAGTCCTTTGCTCTTTCCAACATGGCCTCTACTTTTTCTTGGGCCATAGCCCTAATTTTGTTGGAGACATCACCCTCATCTAATCGCAATTCTTCGGCCAAATCCATTACATTTACTGATTCAAAAATAAATGGACGTACAGTTTGCAAAGGTATTGGTTTCATTTGGAACTTGTCTTTATATATTTCCAAAACAGCTACGTGCTTACGTAGCGCTTCTCCCTCCGCCAAGGAAGTGGGTACTGTGGAACCGGGTTGACACACATAGAAATCTCGTTTGACATTATGTTCCGGTTCTATACGACAGTCATGTTCGTGACCCCAAATTACTAAGTTCAGGAAATCTGGTAGGGCTTCTTCAGGTAAATAGTTTTTAGGTCCTCGATCTGCCCGATTTTGATGCAAAACCATTAAATGAAACCATTCGCCTTCTCCACCCTCCGGAACTTGCATATGAACTTTTCGACTTTCGAAAAGGCGTGCCAAACGCATATCTTGTATATGACTCAATCCATACAAAGCTAATTTAGTATCTCCCTTTTTCAACAGAATGGGTGATATATCTATTTTAGTTAAATCCGTCCAGCGGCCAAAGTAGTTTACCAACCCCGTTGTCGACAATAAATCTAATGAACTTAGACCCCCGAAAACACTTGGATCATCATGATTACCATGAATTGAATATACTGGTATGGAAATATTTAAATTGGGGTCTTCATAATTGACCGTTTCATTGACAGCATTATGAAAATTTTGACTGCCATCGCTTAAAAATTCTACAGTAATTGGTCGGTCACCAAAGGTGTACATTCTCAATAGCTTCATACACCTAAATTTAAGCACATACATACGTTAATATTCTTCAAAACAATAAATAATGTAATGTTATACTTGTGCAATGCATTTTGACTGGGCACAGCATCATGAAACAAATCACCACCCAATAGTATAAAATCCACATCTTCACGTACAGCTAATTCTAACATTTCCTCAAAGGCAAGAAAACTGTCTTCACCTGCAGGAGTATATTTTTTATTTGCCAAAAATCACAGAATAACATTCAGGGCACACACTGGACCATGACGCCAGATTGATTTTTCATTTATTTTAATATCTTACCTCTCACGGCATCCTTTTCTCCATAGCCCAAATGATTATCAGTAGATATCATTATACGCAATATATCATTAGCATCAATATCCGATTCCGTAGTCATTTTTGTAAATTTTTAAAAATTGTAAAACAAACTTGATATATTTCGCCAAAAAGCCGCGATAATGCAAAAAAAAAACACCGCGTATGTATACAAACTTTTTGTTTGTTGATGAACATTCAGCTTGATGTGATAGCTAAAATTCAATAACGTGCGGTCCACACGCGAAATGGATTTCTTCGAACATTTGACAAAAAATTGAGTGTGCATGCATTTTACTTGGAGTATATATTAAACCATTTCTTATTAAGACAAATGTTAAATTTTTGTTTGAATTGGAGATGGCGTTTTTTAACAAGCAACGTCAAGAAAAAGCTGTCAGAACTCGAGCGCTGAAGATTTTTTTGTAAAGGCTCAACTACACAGAATACTGATAATCGAGGCCCTGATGTATTATATTGTTATTAGACATAGTATAATTAAAAAGTACTCGAACATCTACAAAAACAACAATTCCTTGCATTTTGTTAGTGTAAAACTACCGCTCACAATGAACAGAAAATGAGAGAATAAAGGAGAGGAAGACTAAAATACTCACCATAGTATAATTAGAAAGTATACTCGTAAGAACAGCTGTTTTACAATTTTTTCATTGATACACCTCGCATTTTTTTTAAAATGAAGAATAACCAATGAAATAAAAAATGTTTTTAAGTAATATTTAAAATGCACATGCACAGACAGCATTGTGTTGAAAAATCTAATAACCATAGTATAATTAGAAAGTATACTCATAAGAACAGCTGTTTTACAATTTTTTCATTGATACA
>MINK01026350.1:0-10349 GCA_001735545.1 Phormia regina
CAAGCGCATTGCACGCACCGATCCTTAAATCCCATCCAGTGAACAAAACTTTATCGTATCGCAATCAGCTGTTTCAACCCGTCTTATGCAAACGTGTATATGTAATCATTGACAAAAAAATTCTAGGTAGCGTATCGCAGAAATCTATTGAAATTAGATTTTTACGTAGCTACCATAGTATAATTAGAAAGTATACTCGTAAGAACAGCTGTTTTACAATTTTTTCATTGATACACCTCGCATTACTGTCAAATTGTTTTTGTATTCCCATGTAAATTTTTTTCGTGAGTATTTTAGTCTTCCTCTCTTTTATTCTCTCATTTTCTGTTCATATCATTTTGACATTGTGCGCGGCAGTTTTACACTAACAAAATACAAGGAATTGTTGTTTTTGTAGATGTGCGAGTACTTTGTTATTATACTATGGTATAGATCTTGTGGTCTGTAGTTATTTTCATTATTTCACAAATGTTTTTTTACTTTTGTGAATTTGTTGTATTGATTTATTTATTGTTTTTATAGCTTATAGTAATCATATTTGGATATTGTGGTAGTGAATTGGATATTTCTTCTTTTAAATGATTTGTATTTCTTTGCTCAGTTTTGTTTTTCTTGTAATTGGTTCGACAAATGCGTTTTATATTTCATAAGAATGCATAAGTAATCTATGATGTACTTATTATTTCTTAGGGTTTTGGCTTTTAATCCACCAATTTTATTGCCTGGCTGATCATTTCTTTGTTACGTTCTAGTGTGTTTGAGGCATTAATAGTACCTTATTTACTATCAGTGGGTTTTATTTAACTCTTGATAATTTTCTTGCACAATTATGCTAATCAGTTTTTTTCTTCTCTTAGTTTGGATTTAAATAACTTGATTTGGTGAAAATTTATTTTTTATATATTTTGTTGTTAATTTTTTATAAGTATATAAAATGTTATAAATTCGAATTAATGTGATATAATTGTAGTTTATTTTATTGAAAACCCAATATTTTGATTATAATTATTATATTTTGATTATAATTATTATTTTTACTTTAATTTTTTATTAAATCAGTTTTTTATATATTATAAAATTGTTTTTTTTTATATATATATATTTTTAAATAGTACAACATATTATTAAGTAGAAATTTGTAATCGATTATGGTCAATAAGCTAGGTTACTGATGTTAAAATAAAAAAGTAAAATAAAATATTTAACTCAACTTTTTTAAACAGAAACACTTGTTCTAAAAAAAAGGAATATTAACATCACTGTATAATATTTAGTGATGCCAAGTTTTCAAAAATATCCACATTTTTGCAGTTCTTTTTACGTATTTATTCTAAACACGCGTGTTTTCTTTATGTTTTGTTGTTAAACAAATTGTTTTCTATTAACTGTTTTGATTTCAATCTTAATTATTTTGTGTGCAAAGAATTACATTAATATATGAAAAATGTCTACATTACAATGTTCATACTGTTCTCTGGACATAACAGATGAACGATATTTACATTGTGGAAATTGTGGTGGTGATGTACACATCAAATGTCTGAGACATGCCAGCACACCGGGTGATTTGTTAGGTGATGTATTTTTTGATTTCACATGTGCCAAATGTATGCAACTGCAATATGATACGCCCTCAACATCCAAAGCTGCACAAGTAAATGGAAATAGTGATGGAGATAATGTGCGAGAGAAATTTGTACGACAACGAATGCCTTGGCTGTTAGTAATAACATTGGCTTTATACAATCTATCTATAAAGTCCAAGGGCTTAAGTCGTCATGGTTATTTTCATTGGAGAACACATATTGTAAATTTTATTGACAAGAATTGGGATTATCTATTTGACCCATCGATGTGAGTTAGTATTGTTTTATGACTAACAAAATTGTATATGTTTTATGATCAATATATTATAGAAAACGTCGCAAGAAATGGACTGGTTCTATATCAGGTGCTTTATCACATAATAGTCCAAAATATTTTACATCTGGTCAGGAATTATTCGATGAAACTGGTTGGTGGAAACTGACACACGCCAATAAGACACCAAAATATATATTTAATTTATGTAAGTTTAATTTACTATAAAAAATGTAAATTGCTTTTCTAATATATTTCTATTTTATTATCTTTAGATGAACAAGAATGTATAAAACGCCAACAAATGCGCCAAGATAAACGTCAACAGGATGACAATTATGCCAGCGACACTTCAACAAATGAATGCGATACAAAACGTTTGAAACGTCATGATTCTGATGATGATTTAATACCCACTGATTCATGTAGCCGTACTATGTAAGTTCATTTATTTTTAATAAAGCCTTATTAAAGGCTAAATACATAATCTAATTTATTATATTTATATATTTAGACCTTATATGGGCCGTAAACCAAAAGTTGCGAAACCACTTAATGTATTAGATGATGATTTATTAAATAAACACAATCCAAATATTTTGCCACCTCTCGACGATCCCGTTATGCCCCTAAATACCGTTCAATCCAGTTTAATGGATTTCTTGGCGGAAAGTTTAGCAAGTGATGATTTGAATATGTTTAATACCTTGCCAAATATAGCACCAGAACCTTTGGTTGAAAGTGCTGGTAAAAATGATATTTTACCCTTACTTGATGCTCATAATGACAATGCAAACTTTTTTGATAATTCATCGTTAATAAAAGCTGAACCTATGGATTTAAATGGTCATTTGTATAGTGATTTCAATACACAAGTATTGTTAAACGAAAAACTAAAAAGTTTCTATACCAGTACAACATTTCCTTTAGATCAACAGCATCCACAATTTAATAATCAATTGAGTAATCAAGGTGTTGGAATGGGTAAAAATATACAGGATAATATGGAACAATTGTAAGTTACTTAAAATTTTCTTAAAAATCTTAATATAAATATAGGTAAATAATTTACTAAAATTTTCTCCTAGAAGTGAATTTTGAAAAATTGACTTAAAGATGAAATGTTTCTTATCTAGATAGCTGAGAAGAAAGTAAAGCAAAAAAAAAATTTTTTTAAATCTTGCTAAATGTGATGAATTTTAAAATTTTGGGTCTGTTCCTCGATATCGAATCAAAAATTCAATCGACAAAATGTATGGGAACGGGCCGTTTGAAAAATTCAATTTAGTATTTTTTATTTTTTTTTTAGAAAATAGTAAACAAACATTCCAAATAATAGCAAAATACTTTAAGAAATTCATTTTTTTTAGCCAAACCGATAATTCCTTACATACCAATTCAGAATTTTCCAACGAACTTGACGAGGAGAGCACAACAACATCTACCCTATCAAAACCAGTTGTATTAAAAGGAAAACATGAACAACACGAAACTGAAGATGAAGAAGAATCAGACTCTGAAGAATTCCAACCACGTATTATTCAAGTTACAAATTTCCAACAATTAACAACAGAAAATCAATCCTGTTCCTCTTTAGGAGCTGGTAGTCCAATCAAAAATAACAAATCAATAAAACAAGAATTGACTTCAGATACGGAATTAAGGCAAACCACTTCAACCAGAGATGGTGATGAAGAAGAGTCATCAGAAGATGATAATGTTAGTACTACGTTAAGTGCGTGTAAACCAAGTTTATTCACTAAACAACCAAAACGTCAGTGGCCTTGGTTAATTGATAATCGCGTAGAGGATATCGAAGATGAGGCTGACGATAAAACGGAAACCTCAAATAATACCGAGTATATAATTTGTTAGATCTCATTGTTCTTTAAACTAATTTATTAAATTACTTTCTTTTAAGATTAACCCTAATGAGTGAATATGAAGAAAAGGAATTATTACAAAAATTGCGTAAAATTTTTCATTTGGAAGAAAAATGTAAAATACATATACCAGCTTATATACGAAGATTTTATCGTAAATTATGTATACGTGAATGGAAACGGGAACATGGTAAACCAATATTTAATTTAGATGATTATGTTTGTGATGACAATAAACGGCGCCAGAACATACAATCAAATGAAAAATCCAAAATTATAGATCGATATCAAGTAAGTTTGGTATTTAATTTACGTTTTATTTACAGTTGATAATCTTTATTATTTATTTTACTTTTAGCTTATCTCTTTATCTTCTTCCGATTCTAAGAAATCATTCTATGCTCGCATAGCAGGTTCTTCGCAATATGAATTATTTGAATCTCCCTATACACAAAGAATATTACATCCATTCATTTATCGAAATAAAAAATGCTGTCCACCCTTTTTAAAGGTAATTTTAGAGAATATACAAACAATTTCTATATTTTTTTTATAATTTTTCTTAATTATAGCTAATGTGCGAATTGCAATTTAAAGTTAATGGCAAACCACCAAGTCGAGCGCCCATAGACTTTTGTTATGTACGCCCCAATCATATAGCAGCAGTGAATGCGTTATTACAAACCGTATTTTGGCCAGGCATTGATAGTAAGTTTATTATTAATATTAAATATTGAATTGAATATTCAGTTGGAATTTTATTTACAGTGTCCGAGTGCTTAAGTTATCCAGATTTTAGTGTGGTAGCTTTATATAAAAAATTGGTAATTGGCTGCGGTTTTCTGGTACCTGACGTTGGTTTTAATGAAGCCTATATATCGTTTATGGCCGTTAGACCGGGCTGGCAGAGAAGTGGCATAGCCACATTTATGTTATACCACTTAATACAGGTTTATTAAAGAGTTTCTTTATGACTTATCTTCAATACCCATAATTTTTTTCTTATTACAATTTTAGACCTGTATGACTAAGGATATTACTCTGCACGTTTCAGCAACTAATCCTGCTGTGGTTCTATATCAAAAATTTGGTTTTAAAATTGAAGAAGTTATATTGAATTTCTATGAGAAATATTTACCATTTGATTCAAAGCACAGTAGGCATGCTTTCTTTTTAAGATTAATGAGATAAGTTTGAAATAAATATTTACAAATATAAATATAGTTTTTTATAATATACTTTAGTTTTACTTTTTTTCTGATTATGCAGTTAAATTTATTACAAATTATGTATATTTAAAATTCATCATGTTTTTAGGCAAAAATTTTCTCTTCCCGACGTTTTTTCGTAACCACTGTACCCGGCTTGTGTTGAGCATCTGGATGATTCATAAGTTCGGGCGGACATACTGATACAGGACTAGCCATAACACATTGTTTAAGATCATAGAACAATTGACTATCATCTTTGGTAACAAATGATATGGCGCAACCAGTTTTACCAGCTCTGCCCGTACGACCGATACGATGTGTATAATCCTCAATAGTTTTAGCCATATCATAATTAATAACCAATGAGACATCTTTAATATCAATACCTCTACCAGCAACATCTGTGGCCACCAACATATCTTTAGCACCGGATTTCAAAGCGGCCAAAGCATATTCACGTTGTTCCTGACCCTTGCCACCGTGAAGAGTACAAGCATTGTAGCCCAATTTCTCCAGACCCTTAGCCAAAACATCGGCACCCTTTTTCTGGTTGACGAAAATAATAACAGGGGGATCGATGCCACGTGATAGAATTTCCATAAGCTTTTTGCGTTTATCGTTTTCACCCATCATGTATATAATCTGTTCGGTACGTTCAGTTGGTTTGCCGACAGATCCAATATATACAGTAGCAGGACGACGTAAGTAAGAACGTGCCAGACGTTCAACGGCAGGAGGCATAGTAGCTGTAAACATCACAGTTTGTCTGTAAAAAAGAATAGTTTACATTTACTTCTACATTATTAACATTAAACTCTCACCTGTATTTCTTTTTCGAATAGAAATTCTCCATTAGTTTACTAGCATCTTCGGCCTCTTCAGTGTCTGGTTTTAAATTCGTTACCGGCATGTATTCTAAAATTTTCTGTACATCTGGTTCAAAACCCATGTCAATCATACGATCAGCTTCATCCAATACAATGTAGGTACACTGATTTAAAACCAAATAGCGATTTTCTAAAACATCAATAAGACGACCCGGAGTAGCAATGACAATTTCACAACCCATTCTTAAACGGAAACCTTGTTCTTCACGCGAAAGACCACCCACAACGACAACTGTACGTATACCCAGGGGCTGACCAAATTTAATAGTTTCTTCTTCAATTTGTTGTGCCAATTCACGTGTGGGAGCCATAATAATTGCATACGGTCCTTGATCAACATCTTCCAGACGTTCAATTTTCGGCAAAGACTGAATCCACGAAAGCAGGGGTATAAGGAAAGCTAACGTTTTACCAGAACCTGTTTCAGCTACACCAATAATGTCACGATTTTGTAATCCAATTGGTATAGCTTGTCTTTGAATAGGTGTTGGTTCTTTGTAGCCAACACGATCTATAATATCGAGAATTTCCTTAGGAAAGCCTGATTCTTTCCAACTACGTATCGGATTGGGTATTTTACCGCCCTTAATAGTAATATTATAATCTTCGCGAAATATACGCCAATCACGCTCAGTCATTTCATCCATGTCCTTTTCTGACCAATGACGGTCATCCCATTTTTGCTTGTCTTCTTTGCGTTTCACCTTCTTAAGGCGAACTTTTTCCTGTTCTTTCTCTGCCTCGGTACGACGTTTTTCCAATAGATCGCCATAAAATTTGCTTTGTGTTCGTTTTTGTTCTTTAATGTCTATACCAGCGACATTACCACGACCAAAGAATTGTACATGATGACGTTCTTTGTAGAGATTATTATAGTCCACTGAAGTATCTTCGGCAGCATCCCAGTCAAATACAAATTTACGATCATTTAGACGTCGCACACGTCGCTTTTTCTTTACTATGCCCAAATAACGTTCCCTTATAGCTTCCAACTCCTTTTCTTTATCTTTGTTAGATAGATCATCGACTCTCTTACTTTCCCTTTCTCTATCACCCGCTACACCACGATCTCTATCGGATCCGGGACGATTTCTGTCATCACCACCTCGGTCTCTGCGATCATAATCCCGTTCTCTTTCTCTGCCTTCCCTATCACGGCCCTCTGGTCTGCGTTCTACTTTAAGTTCTGGTCTCTTTGCAGAAACGCTAAAGCTATTGTCAATACCACTGCTAGAGGCAGTGGCTATACCGGATATAGACGCAGATATACCCGACCGTACACCACTTTGAGCGGCTCTCATAGCGGCCACTTCTTCCTGCCGTCTCTTTAAGGCTTCTGCAGCTCTTTGCTCTTTTGTCAAAAACACCGGTTTGGCTCGTGCCTCCTCTTCCCTTTTCTTTTTTTCCAACAGCTCTTCCAAAGACAGAGGTTCTGATTTTTTCGCCTTTTGTTTTTCTTCCAGCATTTCTTCTTCCTCCATTTTTAACTCCTTTTCGGTCTTCAGTTTTTGCTCTTGTTTTGACAAATATTTTTCATCTTTTGACTTTACATCTTCCTCACCTTCACGTCTTTTTTCTTTGTATTTTGATACCTCAGAGTCTCGAGGGCGTTCCTTAGAACGAGACCTTTCGCGGCTACGTTCACGATGACGATTTTGAGAGCGCTCTGGAGACCGGTCTCGTCCAACACGTTCTTTAGATCTTGAACGGCTGCGTCTGGCAGGGCGGCGATCATAATCACCACCCCCACGTGAATCTCTAGCACGTTCGCGGTCTCTATCGCGTTCCTTATCGATATGACGTTCACGGGAACGAGAGCGACGTTTTCTATCATTAACCATTTTTCAAATTAAAAATATTTACAAATTTCCTTTACTTTTTTGTATCCACACAAAAATCCACAAAACGTTTATTTTTCGAGAAAAACAATATAAATGCTTAAAGTAAACAAAAAGTTGCCATATGTAGAAAATGCAAAAAAGTAATACCAAGTTTGTTTTTAAAGAACTTAGAAATTTGTTGTAAAAGAATTTGAAGGAATAAATTTTTATATCATAATATGTAGCAATGTATTCAAAGTAGTTCGTTTCTCTTTTAGTAAAATTTCTCTCATTCACACACTGGTACTCTGTGAGTTGTGCGAGAACTATTATAAAGAGAAAAAAAAAAAACATCTAAATTTTATCACTAATAACCTATTTTCTATGTCGAATGAATGCTTTCTTACGACTTCTAAGCGAACGAAAACTTATTTGGGTTTCTCTAACACACTTCTATGAGTCGAATGGAAAAATTTGGATTTTACTTACATTTTATTTAATTCAATTTAAAAATGAAATTTTTTGTATTTTATTATTTTTTTTTTTTTATTTACTTGGTTGTATCTACGTTCAAACATTTTAGTAGTATTTTTAATATTCTTACGAAAAAAAAAACAAATTACTATAATATAAAAATAAAAACAACATGAAAAGATGTAACTCTAAAGGCCTAACCAAGGTAGATTCGACATAGAGAAACAGGCTATTAATTTACCATTAGCACAATATTATTATTATTTTCAAAAAATTAATCAAAACACAAATATTTTATTTTTACTAATTTTTGAAAATTTGTTTTTTCTTTTATAATTTAATTCTTTAACAGAGTTTAAATTTTTTGTATTGAGTAATTGAAAATCAAAAAGCAAAACAAAAAAGCACGTGTATAGCATTTAATATAACTAAACTGTAAACAAAACATAAATATAAACAAAGCATAAATGTAAACAAATTTTGACAGAAATGTTACAAAATTGAAGCAGTAAAAAATTATCTGCTGTTTTTATACTGTTACCTGTTATTATTATGCCATGGTTTGTTCCGATCAATTTTCAGCTGGCTGGCAGCAGATTTTTACACAAACCGCCGCCTTTACCAAATTCTTCGGCGCTGGTCTCTGGTTGTAGGTTCAGTTGTATTTATTTACAATATTAACTCGGTTGGTTTACAGTACATATAATAACGGATGACGCATTTGTGAACAAAAAAAGTGTACATTGTGAAAACAATGCAAAAAGAATACTACAATTAATTTTTGTGTGAAAATTAGAACATTAAGTACTAGTGAAAAACCTAATTAAACTGCAAGATGTTAGCGAATATAATTGTTTAAACTTTCTCTTTTGATTAATTCAAATTATACACTGAATTAAATTTGTTCCTTTGCTTTGTTAATTTAAAAAAACTGAACTGTCTACTTTATTACTATTTTTTAAGCATCATTTGGTATTTTAAAATCAGCGTTGTCGTCATCCATAAAATCAACATACAATTTAATATTTATTGTTTTTTGTGGGCGTCTTTGGCTTTTTAGCAACAGTAAGTGAACGGATATAAAATACATTGAACTAGTTACAATAAAATACAACAAAAAATAAAAAAGAAAACAAAGAAGATTAAACAACAGCTGTTTGGTGGTTTAAGTCCTAACAGACGTCAACAAAATCACCATAATGAATAATCAGACCAGTATAAATGGTGATCCAGAAACGGCTCCTATAGCTGCTCCACGTGCGGGCGGAGCTTCTTCTATGATGCGTTCATTTGGAACACTTTTCGGTTCAAATAACGGTGCACCTCGACGATCTAGTTCACAAAATGGTGTAGATGGCTATGTAGAGTTTGGTATGCAAGATCCAGAAAGTAGTGGACGTACTTTGGGCACATTTGCTGGTGTATTCAGTCCCGTGGCATTATCCATGTTCAGTGCTTTGGTTTTCATTCGTGTTGGTAAGTATGATTTTAAAGTTATTTTCAGTTGGTATGATTATAATCGGGGCGGACACTGTCTTTTTTGCTAATGTCTAATGATTGATTGTGGTATTATACGGGTGTAAAATATATTTTCGGTAGTATATAGTTTTATTTGTGTACTATTTAGATAGTAGATAATGTCGCCATAAATGAGTCGTCTGCTTTATTGATTCTTTGTATGTATTGAATTTCCATCTTAATGATTTGAAATCTAACAAGTGTAATAACGTTTTTGTTATGAATAAAATAATTATATACATACAATGCGTCGTTTTCTGGCATTATTAACTTAAATAAATATTTAATATCAAGTACATACTGAATCATATTAACAAGTATGTAAATATGTTTTTTATTCATTTATTTATTTTTAATTATTACATATAATTTACTATCGAATAAATTTTAAATGATATTTGCTGTCCATAAAAACAGAAAGAATAATTTATGGCTAAGATCACAATAGCCATATTGTGGCTACTTCCCATATAAATTATTAGGTCTCAAAATCAAGTTCTTAAAAATGTTCCAATATAATTTTGTTCTCATTAAAATTTTTCCAATTTGATGGCTTCACTAAAAAAATGCAAAAATAAAAAATTATAAAAAGGAAAATTTACCAAAAAATATCATTTAGAAAAATAAACAGTATACAGTGTTTGACAATATAATGGAAACTTTTCCTAATTTGTTATAAATGGAACAAAATTCAAA
>MINK01026370.1:0-15357 GCA_001735545.1 Phormia regina
AGGACAACTAAAGCTCAACATAAAGTGGTATTAAATTAAAATTTTTATTAGCAAAAAAGGGACTGAAATTAATTGGAAGAATTGTGGAAAAAGATGAAATATTTCCATAAAAATCAGCATGTGAGAACTTATTCTTTTATGTTCACAACTTGGACAAAACACACATTAACTAAGCAGATTTGAACGAATTTTTTGCGTGTAGTCCTTTGATTGTTATAAACTCGAATAGTATTAATTAGTTTTTATACCCTACACCACCATAGGTGATTTGGAGTATTATTCGTTTGTGCTGAAAGTAATATACGCACGCCCTTAAAGATGCAGAATCACTGTCTGTGTGTCCAATGTAAACCTTTTGAACAAAGTTCATATTGTAATTTCTACAATATTCAAAACCCCAAAAAGGATATATATTCTGGATCCTTAATGAAAATGAAAAAAATTGACAAATAACAGAGATATCAACAAAAACCGAAAATACTCCGAAAAATCGTATTTATTGTCGGTATTTCTAGGCTCCTGTATAAGCTAGCAGCTTCGTTTATGCACGAAAAATTCAAAATCTTTCTTCAATCTTTTTTCTGAAATATCACCAAAACTTTTCGAAGTTCCTATAGAAGTTACGGGTTTCGCTTTAAACAGGTTGGTCATAAATATTTTTATAGAATTTCGGTTCTTTAAATTAACCTAATTTGTTAATAAAAAAAACGAGTTATGGGTCAAATACTACACAAATTTTTTATTAATAAAAATTCTCTCAAAAACTTTTATATTAAGCATTGTTGTTATTTTTTGTATAGTCAAGTAGTTTAGTTTGCAACAGCAGTAATATAATGATAAACAGTGTTGCTCTTACTGTTGTTTGTACAATAGAATGTCCCGAGAATAGCGATTTTCGAGATTTTGATGTAGGAACACCCCTCAAATGATGCGCAACAATTAGCTGAATATGGGAAAAATATGAAAAAAGAAATTAAATTGGTCTTCAATTCCCTACCAGTGATTTTAAAATCATGGGTCTAATACATTTTGGTCAAAAAAAGTTTTGATAGAGGGAGAGATAATTTTTCAAAGAAAAAAAAAAGCTAATCTTATAGACACGGCGTTTTGGGCAATATTAAGCACGTCTAGTTAAATAAACTAAAAATAAAAAAATTAAATTTCTTTTCTGTCATAACTTTGATCATGTGAAATTTGATTCAGTTATTTTCAACTGTCCACAACATTCGAAATTAAAATTTCTAAAGAAAAGTTGTAGAATCTTTGAATGCAAAAGTCAAATTTTATGGAAAACGTAAATATTTTAAAACGTTCAAAACTATTTTAACTATTATATGTAATATATAAAATAAATATTAGTCTTTCACTTTGCAAAAACTTTTTAAAATACTTCAAAAATATTTTTTTTTTTTAATAATTAATTTTGAGTTTTATAAATAAAAGTTAATTCTTGATTTCGATTTTATCAGCAGTTAGTTTTCACCACTACTGTGCTCTTTACACAAATTAGTATTTTCCAGTTTTTTTTTTTTTACATTTGTAAATCCAAAACTACTAACAAATTTATGTTGTATTTGCTCTTTTACATTTTGGCCAGTCGACATAAACTAGCAAAAAGCATAAAAATATCTCCAGCCTTATTTGCATAAAATAAACGATATGTTTTTTCAGCTTATTTTTTTGTAGTTTATCTCATACAATTTGTGCTGTGGGAGATTTAGTTATAAATAGTTTTTTTTTCCTCCTTAAAAAAATCCTTGTCTGCTAGGAAAAATTAATTATACCGCACTATTAAAGTCATAAATTATTATTTTAATTTAAAAAATACAAACTTCGTTACCAAAAAGGAAACCGCAACTAAGGAAGCAGCAATAAGTATACAACTCAGTCTTAAGTTAAATGTAAAATAACGTCCCTTTTTTTTGGCAAACAACGGTTGGCAAACTAATATTTCTTCTAATCTATTTCTAAGCAAACTATATATTTTTTTAAGTTTTCTTAATTTAATACATATTTTCTTATGCTCCTGCTTTTTCTCTTTTATTTACAGAAATAACTTTAAAAAGTTGTATATTTGTTGTCTATGTTAGAAGGTTTGGGTAAACCGCAGTAATAACTCAAGGAAGCAGCCGTTAACAACAACTACAATAACAACAACAAAGTCAGCAATAAGAACCAAAGAAAGAAGAAAAAAATTTCCTTAAAAAAACAGCCATCCAACCAAGAAGGAAGAACAACTTCAAGAAAACGTCAGTAACATGTTGAAGAAAATGGGAGGCGTAGGCTTGTTAGCCTGCGGTATTTTGCTGTTATGTGCTGTCAGCAGCGTCAACTCTTATTCAAGTATGTAGCTAAAGGGCAAACATGCCCACAAACTAAATAACAACTATATGAAAAAAAAAATCATTTTTTTTATTTTCTTTCAAAAAAGAGAAAACATAACAAAACTATAAGAAAAATGTTGAAATATTTTTCTTTTAGCCGTTTTTTATGGTTGTGTTTCTTGTTTTTATTTCTTAAACAAATAGTTACAGAAAAAATTAATAATAATTCAAATGTTGAAGTTCTTTGTTATCTTACATCACCAAACAATTTTCCTATTGATTTATTTTTCTCAGTGTAGTTTTATTTTTGTGTTTCTTGTACTTTTTCTTAGTTTTATTTAAAACTATTTGATTTCTTATAATTTAAGGGTCAGTTTTTAAATTACATTTTGAAAGTTTGAAATATATTTTAATTAACTGATCTTTATAAATTGTGAGTTTGTATCCTTGTGCTATAAATTACTAGCTTGAGTTATATTTTTTTTTTAAATTTAAATTTTTAAAGTAACAGAAAAAATATTTTCTGTTACTTTAAAAATTCTTGAAATTGTTGAAATTTTATGAAAATCTTACAAAATTTGAAAATGTTTTATTGAAGAACTAAAATTCGAATATAACGAACTGCCAGTTTCGAAAATTTTTTTCGAACATAGTCAAAAATTTTAAAATCAATATTTATTTTATTAAAAATTTTATAATATAAATTCATTATGTTATTGCTAGCAATTCATCAAATATATAAAATAAGTTTTAAGGAAATAAACTTATTTTAATATAAAGTTATAAAAATCTGAAAATTCTAATTTTCGAACATAGCTAGAAATGTTCAAATTAAACACATTATTTAATTTACATTAAATTAAAAAAATATATATTTTTCTATCATCTGAACTATTAGACTCAAATTCGAAAATTTCGAACATGACTAGAAAATTGTAAAATACATATTTCATTGTAGTAGTGGTTCTTTTTATAAAGAATAAAAATAAATATATATTTAATTGTATTAATGGTTATTTGCATAAAATCTAATTTTTGACGAATTCGAATTTTTCGAACATGGCTAATAATTTTTTAAATCAATATTATATTTAATTCAATTAAATTTTATTAAAAAATAAAATATCAAACTTGAATAAATTTTTTAATTTTCAAGCTTCAAAAAATTTCGAAATTCAAAACACCAATATTTTATTGCTTAAAATATTAATTTCACACAGAGTTATTAATATTTATTTTACGTAAAATTTTATATAAGATGGAAAATGTTAATTTTTCGATTAGAATCAAGTTCGAAAATTTCAAACACTAAAAAATTTCAAAGACTAGAAATTCGAAAAATCTATATATTTTTTTTTTTATCAAAAAATTATTTTTATAAAAATTTATAAAAAATATTTGTAAATTTTAAAATCTTGGATTTTTTTAAACAAAGATAACTTTTTTTATCAATTATTTATTTAATATTAAATTCAAAAATAACAATAACTAATTTAAAAAATAATAAAAACTTAATTTATTTTTTTTATGTTCGAATAGCTAGAATCAAAGTTCGAAAATTTCGGACAGGACTAAAAATTCAAAAAGTATACATTTTATAGCCTTAGTGATTCTAGGCAGGAAGAAAAAGTCAAATATAACAATTTTAGGAAAGTTCGAATTATTCGAACATAACCAAAAATTTAATTCCTCTTAAATTTTATTTTCAAATATCGAACTTAAATATAAATAAAATATTACTTCATAGAAAATTATTAACTCCGGTTAATATTCGCATATTTCGAAAATATTAGCAAGAAAATTTTTTATTAATAAATTTTAAAAAGTTTGAAAAATGAAAATCAAGATCGAATATATTCAATGTAGCAAAGAATTTTTTCCATATTCAATGTTTTTAATTTCGAAAAAAATCAAATCTTGTTTGAAATTTTCGAACATAACTAGATATATAAAATTGAAATAATTATTTGCATTATATATTTAATACAGATTTATTAAAATCCAATTTTTTTTTGTATAGCTAGAAAATATTAATATATGTTCGAATTTTCGAACATAACCTGAATTCTATATAAAAGTACATTGAAGTAATTATAACAATTTTTAAAACATATTTTCAAAATTTAATGATTTTTGTGAAGCTTGAAACATAAAAATAAAAATGGAATAAAACAAATATTTCCAAAACTGATTGTTATGAAATTATATTAATGTTTGTTAAAGCAAATTTTATTTTAATAAATTTTTTAATATTTCTAAATTTTCTAACATGGCTAGAAATTCCAAAAATATATATTTAATTGAATAAACGTTTATTCTAATAAATAATTTGCAAAATTTTAAACTTTTCTAAGTTTGAAAATTAGTTCGAATTAATAGAATGTCAATAATTTGTTTAAAAATTTTTCAAATTAAAAAAAATCTCTTTAAAACTTATAGCACAAGGAACTTAAAATTCTCACATTTATTAGTAATCAATTTTATTTACATATTAATATAATTTTTTTAAATCCTTTAATTATTCCAAAGCACTGTATCCTTCAAAACTTAAAAAAAAAGCTAAAAAGAAATTATCAACAAATAATATTTCCTCAATGTTGTTCATTAAATTAAATTCTTTCCAAAATCATTTTCTAAACTGCATCATCATTAATGTAATATATTCATTATTTAAATTTTATTTTAATATTGTTCTTTTTTTATTTTTCTTTTTTTTTATAAATAATTTTTCCTACAACAATACTTTTTGTTTAATCTTTCCCTTACACAACAACTTTAATAAAAATCAATTATTTTACCACAATTGTGTGTTGCCATTAAAAAAAATATATTTTTTATAATAAAAAAAATTTAAAACATATATAATAAATAAAATAAAATGCTTATACACCAAAATACTATTACAACAATAATGACAACTACAACAAAACATCACCAAAACTTCAAATTCAACTTAAACAACATCATTACAATGTCTTTGAACAAAACAAAAATAAAATAAAAAATTCTAAATGTAACTGTAATCATCGTAAACACTGCATTAGAGTATGGGCGTGGCTGCAATGATATTGGCTGTTTGCCCAATGAGGAGTGTGTGATTAGCACTGATTCGTGCAGTTATAGTCAACGTGATGGCAAGGATTGTGGCAGTTATCCCACTTGTAGAAAGAAGTCTGGCGTCAGTACCTCTTCTTCATCATCGTCGGTTAATCCATCAGGTGATTATTATTTTTATTTTTTAATTTTTATTTATTTTTTAAAATTTAGTTTTATTTTTACTTTAAGATGTATTTGTTTAAGTTTCTTTAAGTCCAATTTTAGTTTAGGTTTATAATTTTATTAAGGTTGATATAGGATCACTGAAGTAGTTACTATAGGAGTATGAAAAATAATGTCGATTGGCAACAAATTAAAGTGTATAAAATATTTATATATTATGGGTCCTCTTAAGATTTTTAAGATATGCTCATATTTGTCTAATGTTTGTCTTAATTTTATATAACCACAATTTCTAAGTTAATTTGTCTGCAGATATTTGATCTTACAAACATTATGTAAAAGAAATGGTTACGTTTTTGGTCAAATATTCGACTAGTCTAAATATAGCTTTACTCGATCTGGCTATGTCCGTCAATTTGTCTGACTGATGAAAGCAGGGTAGAGGTTAAAAAATCTCTTAAAATAGATTTGTTTAAAATATGGAAAATGGGCAAAAGTGGTTTATACTAAAACAATATAGTATCTGTTGCTATGCTATTACACTAATATCGCTTCATGTCGAATCCAAAAGAGGTTATATTAATGATTAAAACAAAAGAGAAAATAAATCATAAGATATAAAGTTAAGTAAATCATTCTATTTTCTTCGCCGATTGCTTGAAGTGGATCCGCACCAGAGTTAGAAATTCTAAAGCCATTTAGAATTCACATTCACTTAAGGATAAGTGATAAGTCCTTAAGTGAACGTTGGAATAATATCTTGGGAATTTACAGACATCACAAAAAACCCATTACATTTTCTAGTGTACCAATCCTAAATTATTTCAAAGATCAGTGTTAGTCTTCCGAAAATCTTTCAGTATAAGCGAACAGGGTTTCAGCCTATTTCAGAAATTTTTAGTGTTTTCTTAGCTTCAAGGCACAGTAGGACAAAAAAGTTTTTTATGAAGAAAGTTGTAGCTTTTGATTGGCAAGTTGAATTTGCATAAAATTTCATATTAAACCCCTTTTTTAATTATAAAATATTGAATTATATGTTTTCTATTTTATATATTAACAATTTTTAAAACCCATAGCTGTTGATCACTACAGTTAACTGCATTCTTTTTACCCTAATGTAAAAATTTCATTAACCCTTTTGACCGCACATGAATTAAGCTGTAGCTACCGAGAGAATCACATTTTTTTTTATATAAAAATTAAGAGCGGCAATTCCTGCTTTTATATCATTTAATTATTTTTTTTAACTGTGGATCAAATCACGGGAATTCCCTCGATGACGGGTAGTATTTTAGCACTATAGCAACTCTCACTACTTCCAAAGAAAAAACAAAAATCAGCTGTAATTGTTAAAAAAAAATTGTTGTTAATATCAGCGGGAATTCCAGTCATTAGTTTTTTTTAAAGATTAGTGAATGATGGGAATTCCGAGATTAAAGCTGAAAGGGTTAAAATTATATAATAATTTCATATCTTTCTGAAAGACATCTTCTCAGAGATAATTTTAGAATTAAGAACCAGTCTAAACATCCAATGTTAAAATCTACAGACTTTTGGGCATAGGCTATATATTATAATATATAAATTGACCTTAAGGCTAAATGTAGTTTGGAAAATTTAAATATGTTCTAAAAAGTTTGCCAATGACTTTTTCAAAGTGGCAATAAATGTGGACTTTATAAAAACAAAATATTTTTTTTTTTTTTGGGGAATAACGGGATTTCTTTTGCAAAAATCTTATTTTTTGTACTTTAGATTACAATTCATTATATCGTTAAGATATATTTCGTTAATATATCTTAACAAACCTGAATTTTATTATAAGTATATCAAATATTAATAGTTTTTCCAAAAAATAAATTTTCACAGAAATATCTACTTTAGTCCTAAATCTTCAAACCATTTAAAATATGATAAGAAACGAACACTTTTTAATGATAAAAACTTTTCACAAGTACCTTATTTTGAGTCTCAAATAGTTTCGCTCCTGAAAGGTATGTGGAAAGACTCTTCTAAACTTCAAATTTGTCCCTCCTTTGCTAACAATGCTTTTGTGAAATTTTATATAAAAGACTGTCCAACGTTTGAAAGAAATCTCAGACATTTTTATAAATTTAGATTTGTTTTTTTATTTTCGTTTTAATTTTTTTTATTAAATATATTTTAAGTTATTTATAAAATTATAATTTAAGCTTTTTTTAGTTTATTTACTATATAATATATATTCCTAATAATTATTTATAATTACTATACAAAAAGTTAATAATTAGGCTTTAACTCCAACTACTTACTTACTAAAAAAACAACTCAAAGTCAACATAAAAAGATATTACATCACATTATATTAAAATATATCAAAAATATTTTATTAAATGTCAAAATTTAAACACATCTAGATAGATATGGCATTAACAAAAAAATCAACAATTAAAAGCAAAAAGCAACAACATTTTATTTCATATTCACTTGCTTACAAAATTAACCAAAACATTACTGGGCGTTAAAAAAACAAAATATTTTAAAATCAATTCAACAAAAAAGAAATCCAATACAACAAACACAATATAAAAAAGGCTTAAATAAATGCATTTATCTAAAACTAAAAATAACTAAATGGCAAAATAATCTTAAAAAATAAAAACACTTTAATAAAACAAGGCAACACATTTTTAAATTTTTATTTTAAAACTTTTTTTTATATTAAAAGTAAAATTTAATTTAAAATTGTGCTTTAATCATTATTTTATAATTAAAACTCATTAATCATCAAAGTAGTTTGTTTGTTTGTTTAATTTTGGAAAATTTAATGTAGCATTTTTAGCAAAACCCCAGCTTTTAGAGTTAAGATACCCAGGCCCCCACCTCAAACTGCATGTTTTTGTTAAAGTACTTAGTTGGTAAATTTGTTTTCATTAGTAAAAAAAACAAAATGTAAATAAAAACAAAACATATAATTAAATAATTACAATATAATAATAAAATATAATACACAAAAAAACATTCACAGGTATTATATACTAACGGTAATATTCATATTTTATCTTTCTACTTTTTCCTCTTTCCCACTTTGTTTTTTTTTTTTCTGCTCTACACTCCTAAAATAATAATAATAATGGCAACACTAACATTTATTTGTGTTTGTGTGTATAAACATTTGATAAATCCTTGTATACATTTCTCATGTTTTAATTGGTAAATGTGTTTGAGTGTATACAGGATCCAGTTTAAAACCTGGACCAGAGTTAAATATATTCTCATCTGGTTCATCGTCATCATCCTCAAATCCCACCTTAAATACTCATGCTTACATCAATCACAATGGCAATGGTGCTAAACCAGGCTCATCATCGATGGGCAATAATGGTTATCAAACCGGTAACGGTTATATGAATAAGAATAGCGGTAGCCTTAGCAATAACAATAATAACGGTGGTTATAGCAATCACAATAACAATAATGGTCACAATGGTGGCAACGGCGCCTCAAATGGTAATGGTCAGAATGGTGGCAATGGACAATACAATAATCCATCCATCATAGATCCCCATTACGTGTTTGGCGCTCCGCAGTCAATACCCGTTTTACCAAATCTGCCTATCTTCCCTTATAATTCACCCACTCTAGCTCCATCTTTTCAACAATTCCCACAACCCAATCATCCAGGTAGCGTACTCAATCCAGGCGTTCCTCAAGGTCTACAGCCGGTGAATCCATACAATCCACCGTTCGTATTTGGTCAACAACCCTTCTACAATGCACCCGGTGGTACTGGTGGTCCACCCGGTGGTAGTGCTGGCATTTTGGGTGGAAGCGGTGGTGGTTTGGCACCCTATCCTGGTGGCTATCCTAGTCCAAATATGTACAATAAGCCTCCGCCACAATATCAAAATCAAAATCCCTACAATCGTCAAACACAAACACATCCAAATTCAGCAGCTGGGCATTCGATGGTCACTATAAAAACAATGTTGACCCTGACCGGTTTCATTGTTTTGTTGCAGAAATTTTTACAATTCAGCACGTAATATTTTATTTGCTTCAGTTTGAGTTTAAAGCATTTTTAAATTTGTTAAAAAAATAATAAAGAATTTTAATTTTGTAACATTTTCTCTTTAGTTCGTTAAAACATAAAAATAAAAATAACTACAGGTATAAAAATTTAATTTTTTGCAGAATAAAACAAAATAATAATAAAAATTATAAAAACAAAAAAAAAAAACAAATTATTTAAGAAACTGATCAAATGTGAAAGTTGAAAGCTTTTTAAAATGAAATTTTAATTTTAGTTTATTTAAAACTCTGAACTTAAGCTTAAAAGTTATGGTTTCATCAGCAAAAAAGAACTTTTCAAAAAACTTTTTTAGACGCTACACTTAGTGATAATAAAGAATTCTTTCATTTTAAAACAAATGGATGGTAAAAGCTTTTGAAAGTTTCAAGTTAAAATGTGAAAGAATATACTTCGTATTTCTTATAAAAGCTCTGAAATTAAATTAATTTTTATTTTTAATTCTGAATAAATACCTAAAAAGTGTAAAGCTGCAAAAAAAAAAAAATAATAATAAAAATATAAAGCTTCTTTAGCTAGAGCTAAATGATATTGAAACAAATATAACATATTTCACAATCAAAGTAAAGCTTTTGTATTGAGTATAAATTGCACATTTAATTAAAGCTCTAAAGTTTAAATTTAAAGATTTCTAAATTCTAAAAAAAAATAAATTTTCTTCAAGTAAAGTTTAGAAAAATAAAAAAATCATCAAAAGCTTTTAAAAAGTTAAAAGTGATTTTTTCTAACTAAAGCTTATTGATGACGAATTAAATATAATTTCACAAAACATAATATTGTTTATATTAAAATAAATAAACTATTAATTGAGGCATTTCCATAAGGCTTTGAAGTTCTTAAATTTCTGCATAAATATTTTAAAAATAGTGTAAAGAAAACTTTCACAAAAACTAGACAATTATACCTTAGAGATATGTTGACTTTTAAGAAGTAACACAATAAAAACTATCAGAAAATTATTGGTATATGCAGTAAAAGCTCTAAATGAAGCTTTCAACGTATATTTCCAATAAACTTAAAATATTTCTTAACATAATAATTAAATATTTAAAACGTTTAAAGATTTTTCAATCGTTGATTTCCTTTTCTTCCAACTTTAACAATTCTCTTTTTTAAGACAATAATTTAATCAATTAATATTTTCCTCTCTTATCTGTCATCCAACAAAATAAATAAATCTCTTTTATAGCTCCATTAATAACAGATTAATAAAGAAATTTTCTGTTGAAGTTCACAGAAAAAAGAAATCTTTTGTGGTTTTAGGATAAAAACAACTTCATTAGTAGAACTTTTCAAAGAGATGAAATAAAGACAACTTTGGTTTGGTCTGATATTTTCTTTTGTCCTCTTTGATTCACAATTTTTCTTTTTTTTTTTCTACCAAACTCTACAAATTCCACATTAAAAACAAACAATGCAGAAAAACCATTCAGTCTTGCATGTAAAATTCTTTATAAACTGTTTTTTCCCACTCTTTATATAGAAGCGAGTATATTTAAGCTCGTTAGGGAGCAAAAAGATAATGAAACAGAAAATAAAAGAAAAAATCAACTAGGGAGTAGAATAAAATTCATACTGGACTACATGATAATGAAGTTTTTTCTCATATCATTTTTTATGCATTTTTTACACTTAAACAGATGCAAACGTATGCAGCAATTAAATTACAATTCAAAAAAAAAAAACTAAAAGAATGAAGAAATAACATCAGAACTTTTCTTTAGCCGCAACACAGTAAAAAATAAATTAGTTAATTAATTACTATATATTTCTTTTATAAATGATCAGTTTCTTAAATAATTACAAAAAAAAAAAAAATCTAAAATAACTGTTTAATAAAACAATCAAATAAAAAAATGTTAATAAAAAATTATAAGATAATTAATGCCAAAACTAAATAAAGAAAGCAACATAAGTGTAATATATAAAAAAAATTAAATTAAAAAATCACAATAATTTTTTGTAATAAAATCCTTAAACAAAAACAATATAAACAATATTAAAAATTAAAATGATAACAACAAATTTAAATGTATGAATGTAAAACAAATTTTGCAACTTAAGGTTTTCTTTTAAACGAAAAAATTATAATAATATAACATTAACAATTACTTTAAACAACGAACAGATATAAACAACAACAACATTGTAAACAATATTTTATTTTTTTATAAAAAAACGTAAAATTATTATAAAAAAGACAAACTCTTAAGGCACAAAATAAAAGCCATTTTTCTTAGCCATATTTAGGAAGAAAAGCTAAAAGCTTAAATTTGTTTTTGTTTAGTAATCATAGTAAATTGTTCAATTCAAATAAGAAAGTTGTAAGCAAAATATTTTGAAAAATGTTGCCAAAAGTTATTTTTTATCTGCATGTGTTTTTCATATGATAAGCTTTCGGAGTAAACATCACAAGAATAAGAATAAATAATATCCTCAATCAAAATGTGATCTGTTTCAATTCAAAGATCTTTTAAAGATCATATATGTGTAAACTTTTAAAGAGAAGTTAATATTACTTAAAAGTTCTTTTAGTTTTTATTACGTGAAAACTTTTCAACAATTAAAGCTATTTTAATAAAACAGTTTCTATACTTGAGTAAAAAATTATTATAAATTTTTCTTCATTTAAAATCTTAATATTATATCAGCTTAAATTTTTTAAGGTCTACTTTTTATAATATTTTATGAAAGTTTTTATTAAAATGCAATCATTTATGCAAATTTAATTTAAAACAATACTTCCATTACAGTTTTTAATTTTGTTTTGTTATTATAAAATCTTGATGAAAATATTGATTTAAATAAAAGCTTTTGCCCATAAGTTTAATTAAAATCAAGATTTTATTAAAGCTTAAATTAACAATAATTTTTTAATGAAAACTTTTAGCAAAACTGAATTCGAGATTTACAAAAGCTTTAACTAAAACTACAATGTTTGTAAAAGCTTTATTTGAAATCCAATTATGTAAGAAAACTTTAATTGAATGTAAATTTTTAAATTAAATCAAAGATTTTTAAAGAAGCTTAAATTAAAATTATTTTTCTACCAGATTTTTTTAAAGCTTTTAATTAAAATCGCATTTTCTTTAAAAGCTATTATTAAAAAGAATTTCTGCATAAAAGCTTAAATTAAAATCAGGATTTTTATAAAAGCTTTATTAAAAATCAGGATTTTTATAAAAGCTTTATTAAAAATCAGGATTCTTATAAAAGTTTCAAAAAATTAGTTTAAAAGCTCCTTAAGGAAAATTAAGATATACAATAAAAAAAGCTTTAATAAATTCAAGATTTCTAAAAGCTTAAATTAAAATAATATTTTTTATGAACTTCTAAATGAAAAACAAGGTATTCAGTTTCTAAAAGCTTTTATTATGATGATTATATAGTTATAAGCTTTTATAAAAAACTCTTAATGATTGTGTGATTATAAGATTTAATAAGTTCTCTATAATAAGTTTTTAAAACACATTATTAACAACTTTATTCAATTCGAATGTTTTCCTCTAAATGCCGTTATTTACAAGCTAAATTTTATAGAAGCTTTATCAAGACTAAGTTTTATTTTAAACTTACAGCTTTTTAGTTTGACAACTTTTGGCAACATTGTGAATATTACCCTTAAATTGAGCAGTTTACTTATAATTTAAATTTTTAAAAATACCCACTTTCTTTTTTAATTAATCACACAAAATCTGTATGTCATTATAAATGTCAGGAAGTAAATTTAAAACAATATTGTAATTAAAAAACAAATACAAAAAAATCTTAAACATATACATATAAACTATTTCTTAGTCATATTACTTAATTAAGTCTTTATGGGCATTTTGGGATTTATTTTATGAAAATTTTTTATATAATTTTGTTTTTCAAATATTTTAAATAAAACAAATTTTAAATAAACAGCAACAAAATTTTGAGTTTGTTATCTTAAGATAAAATTAATTCCTAAACAAAGTAATCATTCGTATTTAAAGTAATTTCAAAGTGAGATTTAATTGAGAGCTTTTGTTAAATCAGAATTCTTTCATACAAAATTTTTAAGGTAATAGTTTATTTTGTTAAAAATCTTAAGTAATTAATATTTTATATCAGCTTCAGTTAATAAAAGTCTAGACTTTTGTATGATAAATTCAAGATATATATTAAAAAAAACTTTTCATGTAAGCTTTTATTAAAATTAAAACTTTTTATCAAACTTCAATTCAAAACTAAAAAATAAATAAAATAGTTTTAATAGAATCAAGTTTGTAATTATAAAATCTTAATTAAAAGCGTACATCGCAAAGCTAAAATTTAAAGCTTTTATTAAAATTTTAAGAATTTAAAATTCACATAGTATTTTATGTTGAATAAATTCAAAATAATTTCCCCAAGAATATATATGTTAAATGAAATAATTTACAACACAAGTGGTGAGTTTTGAAATTACTAGTAATTTAGTATATTAATGCTAATTACTGAAGTAAATCAATATCTTATTATTTTTATTACTTGGGAATAACAATTACTTTTAATTTTATTTAAATTATAAAATATAGACAAAAATACTAACCTCCCTATTTTGTAAATCACTTCACTTTGAACAATTTTCCATAGAATTTTGTTTAAAAACAATTTATATAAAAAATATTTCAAATTGAGGTGAAGTATTTTACAAAATTAGTGTCAAAATTAATTATTCAAAATTGTTATTATTTACAAAACCAATATTGTTGTTATAATTATTTTAATACTTAAATCATATTGTAGTTTTTAAATCCCTCATATGCGTAGTTCAAAATGTATTACTATACTAGTCTTAATTGTTGAAAGATTGATTACTTAAAGGGGCCTAATTTCATCACTTTATAAGTATCAACTTAATATTTAAGGAGTTAAGTCAACACATTTCCTATTGGTGTAAAAAAAGCTCATTACCAAAATAATTAAGCTGCGATAAGTGAAATATTATTAATTTTAATATTGTGCTAACGTCGCGATCGTTATTTGGAATAAATTCTCAATTTATTTTTAATGATAAAATTTATAAAGTTTCAACTCTTATATATCTTAAGTTTTTCAAAAGAAATTGGGCTGGCTTAAGCAACCTGCGAAATACTCATTACATTTTTTAATTATATTGTGGCCATTTTTAAATCTTTAAATAAATAAATCGAATGATTACTTTGCAAAAAAAATAAATAAATAGTTGAGTTATATAAATTTCATTTATTATCTCTAAATCCATATAATAATTTTTGTAAATATCCGTCCGTTAGCTATGAATTATTAATAATAATTATATTCATTTCATTTTGTTTACATTACTTTTCATTTGGGGCAAATAACAAATTATTGCAAAAAATAAATTTTAACAATTCAATTAACTTTTTTTTGTTAACATTATCATAAACATTATTATCTAAAAATAATAAAATAATTAAGCATACAAACAAATACATACATATAAATAAATAAATAAAATATTTTTAACAACATATGAAAAACATACATATAAATAACAACATACAAAAATGTTACTAACAAATTACTTAACAGCGATAACAGCAACAACAAATTGCAATTATATTTAACATTAACAGGGTTTATTAACAAGAATAACAACAACAAAATACTGCTAAATATTTTTAAAAACAAATGTGTTCAGTTTTATTTTTGATTACGAGTATTAATATTTTTTATTATAAAATTAAATTAGTATATTTGAAAAAAAAAAAAAAAAAAAAAAAAATTAAAAAA